>JAXIVJ010009828.1:0-20000 GCA_036785665.1 Chirona hameri
GGCCCCCCGGCAGAGCTGCTGTCACTCCCGCAGCTAATCAAACGATCAATACATGCTCGCAGCCTCACATTGCGATGTCCGCTCACCGCTGCACGCCGAACGCACCGCGTTTTTGCGACAGCCGCGACAGTCCCGGATTTAGCTATCAGCTGCCGGGGGGGGGGGGGGGGGGGGGGGGGCGGGGGGGCTGAAAGTCGAGGGTGGCCGGTGACCAGTCGGCAGTCACCCACACCATTTTCAGCAAGCTGACGAAGTCGGCAAATGACACCAAGTTAGTGACAAGAAAACATTAGTTAACTGGCCGTTCAGCTAATCATATCGCATAACGTTATCGCCAGCCGGACGCGAGAAAAAACATGCTTTAACATCATATGAAACTGGAATTGTGTAAATTTCAAGAGACCGGTTCCAAGTACGACAGGCGTTTAATTACAGTGTAAATTAGCCCCTAATGACCTCTTTCACTTTTAGTTCCATGCTCTATGAGCAGACGTTACTTATGTACTAATGTCTAGACGTGGGCACACCCTTAGTTGCACAAACCGCAGCGTAGACGGTCGCCCCGAGTCGGTATCATAATAAACACCAGTGATAATGATCGGTATGATCATTGATCCTCCGACACAAACGGGTCCTGCGCCCGAACTGTCAATACCCACACACCCACACACACCCACACCCCACACCCACCACCCACACCCACACACACACACACACAACACAACACACACACACACACACACACACACACACACAACACACACACACACACACACCACAAACACACATACACACACACATACACACACACACACACACACCTTCAACCGCATTCAGAAGCTCATCAAACTTCGCTGCCCCGAGCTCGTTTCCGGAAAACGCCAAGCACGACCGCGTTTCTGGTGTGCGTGACGCGCTGGGGTGGCGGATGCTCCCCAACCTCGTCCTCTACCAAACCCCTCTGCCTTCTCCACAAAGTCCGCCGCACCGCCTGAGCGGAGAGTCTCGCCGAGATATTTCGTCACCCACTGTGACAGGCCTGCCCCACTCGCGGCCCACTAGGCAGGACCGGCTCCTATTCCTACCGCGGGTTAGGACGGAGACTGGCAAGAGGCGCTTCGCCTACCGCGCTGCGCTTGGCATGAACGAGCTGCCACGCGAGTTTAACGATATGTCTGTCAGACAATTTAAAAGACAGCTGAAGCGCCGACTCCTGCAGCAAATGTGTGATTTTATTTCGATTTCGGTGTGGACGTATGCTGTACATATGTGCGCATGTTTTACTATGTCTCATGTCTTATCCCATGTGTATCCATTTTTGACTCAGAACTGTAAAAACACCACATTCGAGTGGACTGTACGTTATCTATACAATACCAATACAATACAATACAATACACATACACACACACACACACACACACAACACACAACACACACACACACACACACACACACACACACGCACGCACGCACGCACGCACGCACGCACGCACGCACGCACGCACACACACACACACACACACACACAACACACACACACCACACACACAACACACTACACAGACAGACCACACATACACAGACAGACAGACCACAACAACAGACCAGAACAGACAACACAGACAGACAGAACAGACACACGACCAGAGACAGACACAGACACCAGACAACCAGACACCAGACACAAGACACACAGACACAGACACAGACACAGACACACAGCACACACAGACACACCAGACACAGACACACACAGACCAAGACAACACAGACACAGACACACAGACACAGACAACACAGACACAGACACACAGGACCACCAGACCACAACAGACACAGACACACAGACACAGACACACAGACACAGAACACACAAGACACAGACACAGACCAACACAGACACAGAACACAGACACACAGACCAGACACACAGACACAGACACACAGACACAGACACACAGACACAGACACACAGACACAGACACAACAGACACCAGACACACAGACACAGACACACAGACACAGACACACAGACCACAGACACACAGACACAGACACACAGACCAGACACAGACACAGACCACAACAGACAAGACACACGACCACAGACACAGACACAGACACAGCACACAGACACAGACACAACACAGACACAGACACGAACAGACCACAGAACAAGACACAGACACACAGACACAGACCACACAGACCACAGACACACAGACACAGCACACAGACACACAGACACGACACATGACACAGACACCACAGACACAGACACACAGACACAGACACACAGACACAGACACCACAGACACAGACACACAGACACCGACACACAGCACACAGACACACAGACCAAGACACACCAGACACAGACACACAGACACCAGACCACAGACACAGACACACAGACACAGACACACAGACACAGACACACAGACACAGACACACAGACACAGACACACCAGACACAGACACACGACACAGACACACAGACACAGACACACATGACACAGACAAGCCACAGACACACAGACACACAGAACCAGACACACAGACACAGACCACACAGAACACAGACAACACCAGACACAGACAACACAGACACACAGGACACACCAGACACAGACACACAGACACAGACCACACAGACACCGACACACAGACAACACAGACACACAGACACAGACACACAGACAACACAGACACAGACACACAGACACAGACACACAGACACAGACACACAAGACACAGACACACAGACAACAGACACACAGACACAGACCACAGACACAGACACAAGACACAGACCACCAGACACAGACACACAGACACAGACACACAGACACAGACACACAGACACAGACACAACACAGACACAGACAGACACACAGACACAGACACACAGACACAGACACAGACACACGACACACAGACACAGACACACAGACACAGACCACAGACCAGACCACACAGACACAGACACACAGACAACAGACCACACAGACACAGACACACAAGACACCAGACACAGACACAAGACACCAGACACAACAGACACAGACACACAGACACAGCACACAGACACAGACACAGACACAGACACACAGAACGACACAGACACAGACACACGACACAGACACAGACTCACCACAGACACAGACCACAGACACAGACACACAGACAGACACACAGACACAGACACACCAGCACCACCGACAACCCAGACACAGACACACAGACACAGACACACAGACACAGACACAGACACAGACCACACAGACACAGACACACAGACCCAGACACACAGACCACAGACACACAGACACCAGACACACCAGACACGACACACAGACCACAGACACACAGACACAGACACACCAGACACCAGACACAGACACAGACACCAGACAACAGACACAGACACACAGACACAGACACACAGACACAGACACACGACACAGACACACAGACACCCAACAGACACAGACACACAGACACAGACACACAGACACAGACACACAGCCACAGACCACACAGACACAGAACACAGCACCAGACACAGCACAGACACAGAACACACAGAACACAGACACAGACACAGACACAGACCCACAGACACAGACCAATCACACGACACAAGACCCACCCACAGACCACCACCAGACACCAGACAACATACACAGACACAGAACACCACCGACACAGACAAGACACACAGACACAGACACACGACACAGACACACGACACCACAGACAACAGACACAGACACCAGAACCAGACCACAGACACACACAGACACAGACACACAGACCACAGACACCACAGACCACAGACACACAGACACAGACACCAGACAACACAGACACGACACAGACACCAGAGACACAGACAACCACAGACCCACAGACACACAGACACAGACCACAGACACAGACACAGACACAGACACAAGACACAGACACACAGACACAGACACACCCAGACCCACAGACCACAACCACAGACACACAGACACACCGACACAGACACACACGACACAGACACACACAGACACAGACACACAGACACAGACACACACGCACACAGACACACAGACCAGAACACAGACACAACAGACAACAGACACCGACACACAGACACCAGACAACACAGACACAACACAGACACCAGACAACAGACACAGCCACACAGACACAGACACACAGACCAGACACACAGACACAGACACACCAGACACAGACACACAGACCACAGACCACAGACCACAGAACAGACACACAGACACAGACACCAACAAGACACAGACCACAGACACAACAGACACAGACCACAGACACAGACACACAGACACAGACACACAGACACAGACACAGACACACAGACACAGACACAACAAGACACACAGACACCAGACAACAGCCACACAGACACAGACACAGACAACACAGACACACGACACACAGACACAGACAACCGACACAGACACAACCGAGACACAGACACACAGACACAGACACACAGACACAGACACACAGACCCAGACAACAGACACAGACACAGACACAGACACACACGACAGACACACAGACAACAGACACACAGACACAGACACACAGAACAGACACACAGACACGACCACAGACACAGACACACAGACACAGACACACAGACCACAGACACACAGACACAGACACACAGACACAGACACACAAGACCAGACACACAGACACAGACACAGACACCAGACACACCAGACACAGACACACAGACACAGACACACAGACACAGAACACCCACAGACACAGACAACAGACACAGACACACAGACACAGACACACAGACACAGACACCAGACACAGACACAGACACAGACACACAGACACAGACACACAGACACAGACACACAGACACAGACACACAGAACAGACACACAGACACAGACACACAGACACAGACACACAGACACAGACACACAGACACAGACACACAGACACAGCACAACACAGACACAGACACACGACACAGACACACAGACACAGACACACAGACACAGACACACACGACACAGACACACAGACACAGACACACAGCACAGACACACAGAACAGACACACAGACACAGACACACAGACACAGACACACAGACACAGACACACAGACACAGAACACAGAACAGACACCCACAGACACAGACAACCCAGACACAGACACACAGACACAGACACACAGACACAGACACACGACACAGACACCACAGACACAGACACACAGACACAGACACACAGACACCAGAACACACAGACCACAGACACACAGCAAGACACACAGACACAGACACACCAGACACAGACACACAGACACAGACACACAGACACAGACACACAGAACAGACACACAGACACAGACACACCAGACACAGACCCACCAGACACACAGCACACGACACAGAACACAGACACAGACACACAGACACAGACACACAGACACCAGACACACAGACCACAGACACAGACAAGACACAGACACAACAGACACAGAACACAGACACAGACACACAGAACAGACAACAGACACAGACACAGACACAGACACAGACACAGACACAGACACGACCCCTACCCAGACACCAGACACAGACACAGACACAGAACAACGACACACGACACCAGACACAGACACACAGACACAGACACAGACAAGACCACCAGACCAACAGACACACGACACAGACACAGACACAGACGACCAGACACAGACACAGACACAGACACAGACACAGACACAGACACAGACACAGACACAGACACCAGACACAGACACCAGACACAGACAGCACAGACACCGACACAGACACAAGACACAGACACAGACACAGACACAGACACAGACACAGAAACACAGACACACAGACACAGAACAAGACACCCAGGACACAGACACAGACACAGACCAGACACAGACACAGACACCAGACAGACACAGACAAGACAGACACAGACACAAGACACAGACACAGACACAGACACAGACACAGACACAGACACACCAGACACAGACACAGACACAGACACAGACACAGCCACAGACACAGACACCAGACACAGCAACAGACACAGACAGACACAGACGACAGACAACAGACAGACAAGAAGACAGACAGTACACAGACAGACAGACAGACGACAGAAACAGACAGACAGACACACAGACACAGACAGACACGACAGACAGACAGACCAGACACAGACACAGCCAGCACAGAAGACCAGACAGACAGACAGACAGAACAGACAGACAGACAGACAGACAGACAGACAGAAGACAGACAGACCGACAGACAGCAGGACAGACAGACAGACAGACAGACAGACAGACAGACAGACAGACAGACAGACAGACAGACAGACAGACAGAGACAGACAGACAGCAGACAGACAGACAGACAGACAGACAGCACAGGACCAGACAGACCGACAGACAGACAGACAGACAGACAGACAGACAGACCAGACAGACAGAAGAACAGACAGACAGACAGACAGACAGACAGACAGACAGACCAGACAGACAGACAGACAGACAGACAGACGACAGACAGAGACAGACAGACAGACGAAGACCAGACAGACAGACAGACAGACAGAGACAGACAGACAGACAGACCAGACCAGCCAGACAGACCAGACAGACAGACAGACAGACAGACAGACAGACAGACAGACAAGACAGACAGACAGACAGACAGACAGACAAGACCAGACAGACAGACAGACAGCACAGACAGACAGACCAGACAGACAGACAGACAGACAGACAGACAGACAGACAGACAGACAGGACAGACAGACAGACAGACAGACAGACAGACAGACAGACAGAACAAGACAGACAGACACGACAGACAGACAGACAGACAGACAGACAGACAGACAGACAGACCGACAGACAGACAGACAGACAGACAGGACAGACAGACAGACAGACAGACAGACAGACAGACAGACAGACAGACAGACAGACAGACAGCACGACACAGACACAGACACAGACACAGACACAGACAAGACACAGACAACAGACACAGACACACAGACAGACAAGACAGACCAGACACCGACCAGACACAGACAACAGACACAGACACAGACACAGACAGACAGACACCAGACACAGACACAGACCAGACACCAGACACAGACACAGACACAGACACAGACCACAGACACAGACACAGACACAGACCAACAGACACAGACACAGACCACAGACACCAGACACAGACACAGAACAGACAACAGACACAGACCCAGACCACAGACACAGACACAGACAAGACACAACAGACCAGACACAGACACAACCAGACACAGACACAGACCCAGACACAGACACCAGACACAGACACAGCACACAGACACAGACACAGACACAGACAACAGACACAGACACAGACACAGACACAGACACAGACAACCCAGACACAGCCAGACACAGACACAGCACAGACCCAGACAAGACACAGACACAGACAAACAGACACAGACACAGACACAGACCAGACACAGACCCCAGACACAGACCAACCAGACACCGACACAGACACAGACACAGACCAGACACAGACACAGACAACACGACCACAGACACAGACAACACGACACAGACACAGACACAGACACAGACACAGACACAGACACAGACACCAGACAAGACACAGACCACAGACACAGACACACGACACAGACACAGACACAGAACAGACACAGACACCAGACACAGACACGACACAGACACAGAACCAGACACAGACCCAGACACAGACACAGACACAGACACAGACACAGACAGACCAGCACACAGACCACAGACACAGACACAGACACAGACACAGCCCAGACACAGACACAGAACAGCCAGACACAGACACAGACCCACAGACACAGACACAGACACCAGACACAGACACAGACACAGACACAGACACAGACACAGACACAGACACAGAACAGACCACAGACACAGACCACAGACACAAGACACAGACAAGACACAGACACAGCACAGACACAGACACAGACACAGACACAGACACAGACAGACCAGAACAGACACAGACACAGACACAGACACAGACACAGACACCAGACCAGACACAGACACAGACACAGACACAGACACAGACACAGACAGACACAGACACAGACACAGACAACAGACACAGACCACAGACACAGACACAGACACAGACACCGACAGACACAGACACAGACACAGACACAGACACAGACACAGACACAGACACGACACAGACACAGACACAGACACAGACACAGACACCAGACACAGACACAGACACCGCAACAGGAACCACAGACACAGACACAGACACCAGACACAGACACAGACACAGACACGACCAACGACACAGACACAGACACAGACACAGAACAGACACAGACACAGACACACAGACACAGACACAGACACACAGACCACAGACACAGACACAGACACAGACACCAGACACAGACACAGACACAGACACAGCACACAGACACAGACACAGACACAGACACAGACACAGACACAGACACAGACACAGACAGACACAGACACAGACACAGACACAGACACAGACACAGACACAGACACAGACACAGACACAGACACAGACACAGACACAGACACAGACCACAGACACAGACCACAGAACGACACAGACAACAGACACAGACACAGAACACAGACACCAGACCCAGACACAGACACAGACACAGACACAGACACAGACAACGACACAGACACAGACACCAGACACAGACACAGACACAGACACAGACACAGACACAGACACAGACACAGACACAGACAGACCAGACACAACCAGACCACAGACACAGACCAGACACAGACACAGACACAGACACAGACACAGACACAGACACAGACACAGACAAGACACAGACACAGACACAGACACAGACACAGACACAAGACACAGACACAGACACAGACACAGACACAGACACAGACACAGACACAGACAACAGACACAGACACAGACACAGACACAGACACAGACACAGACACAGACACCAGACAACGACACAGACACAGACACAGGACACAGACACAGACACAGAACAGACACAGACACAGACACAGACACAGACACAGACACCAGACAGACACAGACACAGACACAGACACAGACCACAGACACAGACCCAGACACAGACAGACACGACACAGCACCGACACAGACACAGACACAGACACAGACACAGAACAGCACAGACACAGACACAGACACAGACAAGACACAGACACAGACACAGACACAGACACAGACAACAGACACAGACACAGACACAGACAGACAAGACACAGACACAGACACAGACACAGACACAGACACAGACACAGACACAGACACAGACACAGACACAGACACAGACACAGACCAAGACACAGACCACAGACACAGACAACCAGACACAGACACAGACACAGCCACACAGACACAGACACAGACACAGACACCAGACACAGACACAGACACAGACACAGACACAGACACAGACACAGACAAGACACAGACACAGACACAGACACACAGACACGACACAGACACAGACACAGACACAGACAACAAGACACAGACACAGACACAGACACAGACACAGACACAGCACAGACACAGACACCAGACACAGCCAGACACAGACACAGACCACAGACACAGACAGACACAGACACAGACACAGACACAGACACAGACACAGACACAGACACAGACACAGACACAGACACAGAACAGACACAGACACAGACCACAGACACAGACACAGAACAAGACACCAGACACAGACACAGACAGACAGACACAGACACAGACAAGACACAGACACAGACACAGACACAGACACAGACACAGAACAGACACAGACACAGACACAGACAGACACAGACACAGAACAGACACAGACACAGACACAGACACAGACCAGACACAGACACAGACACAGACACAGACACAGACCACAGACACAGACCAGACACAGACACAGACACGACACAGACACAGACACAGACACAGACACAGACCCAGACAGACACAGACACAGACACAGACACAGACACAGACACAGACACAGACACAGACACAGACACAGACACAGACACACGAAACAGACACAGACACAGAACAGACACAGACACAGACACAGACACAGACACAGACACAGACACAGACACAGACACAGACCACAGACACAGACAGACACAGACACAGACACAGACACGACAGACACGACAGACACAGACACCAGACACAGACACAGACACAGGACAAGACACAGACACAGACACAGCACAGACCCAGACACAGCACAGACACAGACACAGACACAGACACAGACACGACAGACACAGACACAGACACAGACACAGACACCAGACCACGACCGCACACAGAACAGACACAAGACACAGACACAGACACAGACCACAGACACAGACACAGACAACAGACACAGACACAGACACAGACACAGACACAGACACAGACACAGACACAGACACAGACACAGAACAGCACAAGACACCGACACAGACACAGACACAGACAGACCAGACACAGACACAGAACAGACACAGACACAGACACAGACAACAGACACAGACACAGACACAGACACAGACCACAGACACAGACACAGACACAGACAACGACACAGACACAGACACAGACACAGACACAGACACAGACACAGACACAGACCAGACACAGACACAGACCCGACACAGACACAGACACAGACACAGACACAGACACAGACACAGACACAGACACAGACCAGACACAGACACAGACCAGACACAGACACAGAACAGACACAGACACAGACACAGACACAGACACAGACCACAGAACAGACACAGACACAGACACCAGACACAGACAGACACAGAAGACACAGACACAGACACAGACACCAGACACAGACACAGAACAGACACAGACACAGACACAGACACAGCAACACGAACACGACACAGACACAGACCAACAAGACACCAGACACAGACACAGACACAGACACAGAACAGAACAGACACAGACAGCACGACACAGACACAGACACAGACCCGACACAGACACAGACACAGACAAGACACCAGACACCAGACACAGACACAGACACAGACACAGAACAGACACAGACACAGACACAGACACAGACACAGACACACGACACAGACACAGACACAGACACAGACACAGACAAGACACAGACACAGACCACAGAACAGACACAGACACAGACACAGACACAGACACAGACACAGACACAGAACCAGACACAGACACAGACACAGACAAGACACAGACCACAGACACAGACACAGACAAGAACAGACACAGACACAGACACAGACACAGACACAGACACAGACACAGACACAGACACAGACACAGACACCAGACAAGACACAGACACGACACAGACAACAGACACAGACACAGACCCAGACACAGAACAGACACAGACACAGACACCAGACACAGACACACGACACAGACCACAGACACAGACACAGACACAGACACAGACACAGAACAGACACAGACCAGACACAGACACAGACACCAGACAAGACACAGACACGACCGACACAAGACACAGACACAGACACAGACACAGAAGACCAGACACAGACACAGACACAGACACAGACACAGACACAGAACAGACACAGACACAGACACAGACACAGACACAGACACAGACCACGACACAGAACACAGACACAGACACAGACACAGCACAGACACAGACACAGACACAGACACAGACACAGACACAGCACAGACACAGACACAGACACAGACAAGACACAGACACAGACACAGAACAGACACAGACACAGACACAGACACAGACACAGACACAGACACAGAACAGACACAGACACAGACAACGACACAGACACAGACACCGACACAGACACAGACACAGACAACAGACACAGACAACAGACACAGACACAGACACAGCACAGACACAGACACAGACCAGACACAGCACAGACCAAGACACAGACACAGACACAGACACAGACACAGAACAGACACAGACAACAGACACGACACAGAACAAGACACAGCCACAGACAAGACACAGACACAGACAACCAGACACAGACACAGACACAGACACAGACACAGAAACACAGACACAGACACAGACACAGACACCAGACACAGACCAGACACAGACACAGACACAGACACAGACACAGACACAGACACAGACACAGACACCGACACGACACCAGACACAGACCACAGAACCGACACAGACACAGACACAGACACAGACACAGACACAGACACAGACACAGACACAGACACAGACAAGACACAGACACAGACACAGCACAGACACAGACCAGACACAGACACAGACACAGACACACGACACAGACACAGACACAGACACCAGACACAGAACAGACACAGAACAGACACAGACACAGACACAGACACAGACACAGACACAGACACAGACACAGACACAGACACAGACACAGACACAGCCACAGACACAGACACAGACACAGACACAGACACAGACACAGACACAGACACAAGACACAGACACAACCGACCAAGACACAGGACACAGACACAGACACAGACACAGACACAGACACAGACACAGACACAGACACAGACACACGACACAGACACAGACACAGAACAGACACAGACACAGACAACAGACACAGACACAGACACAGACACAGACACAGACACAGAACAGACAAGACACCGACACAGACACCGACACAGACACAGACACAGACACAGACACCAGACCGACACAGACACAGACCAGACACAGACACAGACACAGAACACAGACACAGACACAGACACAGACACAGACCCACAGACACAGACACAGACCACCAGACAAGGACACAGACACAGACACAGAACAGACACAAGACCAGACAGACACAGACACAGACACGACACAGACACAGACACAGACACAGACACAGAACAGACACAGACACAGACACAGAACGACACAGACACAGACACAGACACAGACACAGACACAGACACAGAACAGACCACAGACACCAGACACAGACACAGACACAGACACAGACACAGACACAGACACACAGACACAGACACACCGACACAGACAGACACAGACACAGACACAGACACCAGACAAGACACAGACACACAGACACAGCACAGAAGACACAGACACAGACACGACACAGACACAGACACAGACACAGACACAGACACAGACCACCGACACGACACAGCACAGACACCAGAC
The DNA here is from genome assembly GCA_036785665.1 of Chirona hameri. Lineage (NCBI taxonomy): Eukaryota > Metazoa > Arthropoda > Thecostraca > Balanomorpha > Balanidae > Chirona > Chirona hameri. The sequence goes on from JAXIVJ010009828.1 coordinate 13,384, forward strand.
AAGACACAGACACAGTACACAGACACAGCACCACAGACACAGACACAGACACAGACACGACACAGACACAGACGACAACAGAACAGACACAGACACAGGACACAGACACAGACACAGACACAGACACAGAACAGACACAGACACAGACACGACACAGACAACAGACACAGACACAGACACAGACACAGACACAGACACAGACACAGACACAGACACAGACACAGAACAGACACAGACACAAGACACAGACACAGACAACAGACACAGACAGACACAGACACAGACACAGACACAGACACAGACACAGACACACAGACACAGACACAGACACAGACACAGACACAGACACAGAACAGACACAGACACAGACACAGACACAGACACAGACACAGACACAGACACAGACACAGACACACGACACAGACACAGACACAGACACAGCACACAGACACAGACACGACACAGACACAGACACAGACAACAAGACACAGACACAGACAACAGACACAGAACACGACACAGACACAGACAAGACACAGACACAGACACAGAACAGACACAGACACAGACACAGACACAGACACAGACACAGACACAGACACGACACAGACACCGACACAGACACAAGAACAGACACAGACACAGACACACGACACAAGACACAGACCACAGACACCAGAACACAGACACCGAACAGACAACAGACACCAGACACAAGACACAGACACACAACACGCACCCGACACAGACACAGACACAGACACAGACACGCCACAGACACAGACAGACACCACGACCCAGCACCGACACGACACCGACCCACAGACACGACACAGACACAGACCACCGACACTACCAGACACGACACAGTCACACAGCCACAGACCACAGACACAGCACAGACACAGACACAAGACCCCACACGACACAGACAGACAGACCACAGACCAGACAAGAACAGAACACAGACACAGACACGACACAGACACAGACACAAGACACAGACACCGACACAGGACACAGACGACACAGACCACAGGACAACAGACACCAGACACAGACACAGAACAACAGACACAGTCACAGCACAGACACAGACCACAGACACACGAACTCAGCACCACAGACACAGAACAAGACACTCAGACACCACAGACACAGAACACAGACACAGACACAGACACAGACACAGACACAGCGACCAACCGACACAGAACAGAACACAGACACAGACACAGACACAGACAGCACCAGACACACACAGACAACAGACACAGAACAAGACACAGACACAGACACCCGACACAGACACAGACCTCAACCGCACAGACACAGCAGACACAGACCACAGACACACAGACACACTCGCAAACCGACACAGACACGACAGACAACAGACCAAGACCACAGCCCACACGACACGACACATACACAGAACCAGACACAGACACAGCACCTCACGACACCGACCCACAGAACACGACACAGACATACCTCCACACGACAACAGACACTCCACGCACACAAACACAGACACAGACCAGACACAGACACAGACACAGACACAGCAAACTCACAGACACAGACACAGACACAGACGACACAGACACAGACAACCTCAGACACCTACCAGAACACAGCCACAGACACAGCCAACCTCACTCCAGCAACACATACCAGACAAACCCCTCAATCCTCATCAGACCAACCCTCCCCTCCCCCTAGCCTCCTCCCCAGACCACAGACACAACCAGACCCCTCCCACAGACACTCCATACCGCCAACCCTACCCGCAATACAACCTGCACATCACAACCGACCACCCTACCACCGCTACACCAGACCACTCCCTCACCAGTACCAACACCTCCAGCACACTACCTCCCACTCCAGACCCCATACATCCCATCACCTCACCACAATATCCCCCCCTTCCACTCCACCTCCCCCTCCCCCTCCCCTCACTCCATACCTCACACCTACACACTACAATAACTAAACTCTCCTACTACAAAACACATATAATAATAATATACTATACATCTAATATAATATAACTAATCTAATATACATATAATATAAATATACATATAATATAATATAATATAATAATATACCTATACATATACAATACATATAATATACATATAATATCATATACATATACATATACATATAACTATACATACTAATATAACTATACCATCATACACTACTAAGAAACACACTATACATATACATATACATATACATAACATATACATATAATATACATATACTTATAACTAACATATACATATACATATACATATACATATACATATACATATACATATCTAATATACATATAATTAATATAATATACATATACATATAATATAATATACATATACATAATATACTATACATACTATATACTAATATAATATCATATATACAATTATACATATACATATAATATTACATATACATATACATATCAACTATACATATACTTTACTCATAATATTACATGTATATACTTAACATATACATATAATTTAATATAATATAATACAATATCATCTATATACATATACTTAGACATATAATATAATATAATATAATGATCTTACTATAGTGATACAATACATATACTATAATATAACATATAAATAACTTATATATATACTATAATATACATATACATATAATTAATAGTCATAGACTCTTACATATACGATCTGACACTATACTAGACAGTACTGTGCTCTATCATAGACATAGACACTACTCCTATGATATATATACATATAATATAATATATACTAATATGAATAGTCATTAATGTACATTTACTTTGTAATGTTGTCTGAGTCTAGTGTCTGATACAGTGTCATGTGTCTGTATACTGATACTGATACATATACTTATACATATAATATACAGATACTTATCTAGATAGTGTCATGTAGATCAAGATACTGTGTCTGTGTCTGTGTCCTGTGTCTGTGTCTGTGTCTGAGTCTTTGTCTGTGTCTAGTGTCTGCTGTAGTCTGCTGTAGTTCTGTGTCAGTGTCCTGTGTCTGTGACTAGTTCTGTGTCTGCTGATCCTGAGTCTGTGTCAGATACTCTGAGTCTTAGTATGACAGTGATAGTGTCAGTGTCATAGTACTGCTGTCAGTGATCTGTGTCTGAGTTGAGTCAGTGTCAGTGTCTGAGTCAGCTGTCTGTGTCAGTGTCTGTACAGTACTGAAGTATGACTGTGACTGAGTCTGTGTCAGTGTCTGTGTCAGTGTCTGTGTCTGTGTCTCTGTGAGTCTGTGTCTCTGTGTCTGTGTCAGTGTCTGTGTTGTGTCCTGTGTCTGTGTCAGTGTCTGTGTCAGAGTCTGTGTCTGTGTCTGTGTCTGTGTCTGTGTCTGTGTCTGTGTCTGGTCTGTGACTGTGTCTGTGTCTGTGTCTGAGTCCTGTGTCTGTGTCTGTGTCTGTGCTCTAGTCTGAGTCTAGTTGTCTGAGTCTGTGTCAGATCGTGTCTGTGTGTGTCTGTGTCTGTGTCTGTGTCTGTGTCTGTGTCTGTGTCTCGTGTCTGTGTCTGTGTCTGTGTCTGTGTCTGTGTCTGTGTCTGTGTTGTCGTCTGTGTCTGTGTCTGTGTCTGTGTCTGTGTCTGTCTGTGTCTGTGTCTGAGTCTGTGTCTGTGTCTGTGTCTGTCTGTGTCTGTGTTGAGTCTGTGTCTGTGCTCTGTGTCTGTGTCAGTGCTCTGTGTCTGTGTCACGTGTCTGTGTCTGTGTCTGTGTCTGTGTCCTGTGTCTGTGTCTGTGACCTGTGTCTGCTGTGTCTGTGTCTGTGTCTGTGTCTGTGTCTGTGTCCTGTGTCTGTGTCTGTGTCTGTGTCTGTGTCAGTGTCTGTGTCTGTGTCTGTGTCTGTGTCAGTGTCTGTGTCTGTGTCTGTGTCTGTGTCTGTGTCTGTGTCTGTGTCTGTGTCTGTGTCTGTAGTCTGTGTCAGTGTCTGTGTCTGTGTCTGTGTCTGTGTCTGTGTCTGTGTCTGTGTCTGTGTCTGTGTCTGTGTCTGTGTCTGTGTCTGTGTCTGTGTCTGTGTCCTGTGTCTGTGTCTGTGTCTGTGTCTGTGTCTGTGTCTGAGTCTGTGTCTGTGTCTGTGTCTGTGTCTGTGTCTGTGTCTGAGTCTGTCGTCTGTGTCTGTGTCTGTGTCTGTGTCTGTGACTGTGTCTGTGTCTGTGTCTGTGTCCTGTGTCTGTGTCTCGTGTCTGTGTCTGTGTCTGTGTCTGTGTCTGTGTCTGTGTCTGTGTCTGAGTCTGTGTCTGTGTCTGTGTCTGTGTCTGTGTCTGTGTCTGTGTCTGTGTCTGTGTCTGTGTCTGTGTCTTGTCTGTCGTTGTGTCTGTGTCTGTGTCTGTGTCTGTGTCGTCTGTGTCTGTGTCTGTGTCTGTGTCTGTGTCTGTGTCTGTGTCTGTGTCTGTGTCTGTGTCTGTGTCTGTGTCTGTGTCTGTGTCTGTGTCTGTGTCTGTGTCTGTGTCTGTGTCTGTGTCTGTGTCTGTGTCTGTGTCTGTGTCTGTGTCTGTGTCTGTGTCTGTGTCTGTGTCTGAGTCTGTGTCTGTGTCTGTGTCTGTGTCTGTGTCTGTGTCTGTGTCTGTGTCGTGACTGTGTCTGTGTCTGTGTCTGTGTCTGTGTCTGTGTCTGTGTCTGTGTCTGTGTCTGTGTCCTGTGTCTGTGTCTGTGTCTGTTCCCTGTGTCTGTGTCTGTGTCTGTGTCTGTGTCTGTGTCTGTGTCTGTGTCTGTGTCTGTGTCTGTGTCTGTGTCTGTGTCTGTGTCTGTGTCTGTGTCTGTGTCTGTGTCTGTGTCTCTGTGTCTGTGTCTGTGTTCTGTGTCTGTGTCTGTGTCTGTGTCTGTGTCTGTGTCTGTGTCTGTGTCTGTGTCAGTGTCTGTGTCTGGTCTGTGTCTGTCGTCTGTGTCTGTGTCTGTGTCTGTGTCTGTGTCTGTGTCTGTGTCTGTGTCTGTGTCTGTGTCTGTGTCTGTCGTCTGTGTCTGTGTCTGTGTCTGTGTCTGTGTCTGTGTCTGTGTCTGTGTTGTGTCTGTGTCTGTGTCTGTGTCTGTGTCTGTGTCTGTGTCTGTGTCTGTGTCTGTGTCAGTGTCTGTGTCTGTGTCTGTGTCTCTGTCTGTGTCTGTGTCTGTGTCTGTGTCTGTGTCTGTGTCTGTGTGTCTGTGTCTGTGTCTGTGTCTGTGTCTGTGTCTGTGTGTCTGTGTCTGTGTCTGTGTCTGTGTCTGTGTCTGTGTCTGTGTCTGTGTCTGTGTCTGTGTCTGTGTCTGTGTCTGTGTCTGTGTCTGTGTCTGTGTCTGTGTCTGTGTCTGTGTCTGTGTCTCGTGTCTGTGTCTGTGTCTGTGTCTGTGTCTGAGTCTGTGTCTGTGTTCTGTGTCTGTGTCTGTGTCTGTGTCTGTGTCTGTGTCTGTGTCTGTGTCAGTGTCTGTGTCTGTGTCTGGTCTGTCTGAGTGTCTGTGTCTGTGTCTGTGTCTGTGTAGTGTCTGTGTCTGTGTCTGTGTCTAGTGTCTGTGTCTGTGTCTGTGTCTGTGTCTGTGTCTGTGTCTGTGTCTGTGTCTGTGTCTGTGTCTGTGTCTGTGTCTGTGTCTGTGTCTGTGTCTGTGTCTGTGTCTGTGTCTGTGTCTGTGTCTGTGTCTGTGTCTGTGTCTGTGTCTGTGTCTGTGTCTGTGTCTGTGTCTGTCTGTGTCTGTGTCCTGTGTCTGAGTCTGTGTCTGTGTCTGTGTCTGTGTCTGTGTCTGTGTCTGTGTTGTGTCTGTGTCTGTGTCTGTGTGTCTGTGTCTGTGTCTGTGTCTGTGTCTGTGTCTGTGTCTGTGTCTGTGTCTGTGTCTGTGTCTGTGTCTGTGTCTGTGTCTGTGTCTGTGTCTGTGTCTGTGTCTGTGTCTGTGTCTGTGTCTGTGTCTGTGTCCTGTGTCTGTGTCTGTGTCTGTGTCTGTGTCTGCTGTCTGTGTCTGTGTCTGTGTCTGTGTCTGTGTCTGTGTCTGTGTCTGTGTCTGTGTCTGTGTCTGTGTCTCTGTGTCCTGTGTCTGTGTCTGTGTCTGTGTCTGTGTCTGTGTCTTGTGTCTGTGTCTGTGTCTGTGTCTGTGTCTGTGTCTGTGTCTGTGTCTGTTCTGTGTCTGTGTCAGTGTCTGTGTCTGTGTACTGTGTCTGTGTCTGTGTCTGTGTCTGTGTCTGTGTCTGTGTCTGTGTCTGTGTCTGTGTCTGTGTCTGTGTCTGTGTCTGTGTCTGTGTCTGTGTCTGTGTCTGTGTCTGTGTCTGTGTCTGTGTTGTGTCTGTGTCTGTGTCTGTGTCTGTGTCTGTGTCTGTGTCTGTGTCTGCTGTCTGTGTCTGTGTCTGTGTCTGTGTCTGTGTCTGTGTCTGTGTCTGTGTCAGTGTCTGTGTCTGTGTCTGTGTCTGTGTGTCTGTGTCTGTGTCTGTGTCAGTGTCTGTGTCTGTGTCTGTGTCTGTGTCTGTGTCTGTGTCTGTGTCTGTGTCTGTGTCTGTGTCTGTGTCTGTGTCTGTGTCTGAGTCTGTGTTGTGTCTGTGTCTGTGTCTGTGTCTGTGTCTGTGTCTGTGTCTGTGTCTGTGTTGTGTCTGTGTCTGTGTCTGTGTCT
>JAXIVJ010009828.1:30000-49536 GCA_036785665.1 Chirona hameri
TCAGCTGTCTTTTAAATTGTCTGACAGACATATCGTTAAACTCGCGTGGCAGCTCGTTCATGCCAAGCGCAGCGCGGTAGGCGAAGCGCCTCTTGCCAGTCTCCGTCCTAACCCGCGGTAGGAATAGGAGCCGGTCCTGCCTAGTGGGCCGCGAGTGGGCAGGCCTGTCACAGTGGGTGACGAATATCTCGGCGAGACTCTCCGGCTCAGCGGTGCGGCGGACTTTGTGGAGAAGGCAGAGGGTTTGGTAGAGGACGAGGTTGGGAGCATCCGCCACCCCAGCGCGTCACGCACACCAGAAACGCGGTCGTGCTTGCGTTTTCCGGAAACGACTCGGGCAGCGAAGTTGATGAGCTTCTGAATGCGGTGAAGGTGTGTGTGTGTGTGTGTATGTGTGTGTGTATGTGTGTGTGTGTGTGTGTGTGTGTGTGTGTGTGTGTGTGTGTGTGTGTGTGTGTGTGTGTGTGTGTGTGTGTGTGTGTGTGTGGGTGTGGGTGTGGGTGTGGGTGTGGGTGTGTGTGGGTGTGTGGGTATTGACAGTTCGGCGCAGACCCGTTTGGTCGGAGGATCAATGATCATACCGATCATTATCACTGGTGTTTATTATGATACCGACTCGGGCGACCGTCTACGCTGCGGTTTGTGCAACTAAGGTGTGCCCACGTCTAGACATTAGTACATAAGTAACGTCTGCTCATAAGCCAGGAACTAAAAGTTAAAGAGGTCATTAGGGGCTAATTTACACTGTAATTAAACGCCTGTCGTACTGGAACCGGTCTCTTGAAATTTACACAATTCCAGTTTCATAAGATGTTAAAGCATGTTTTTCTCGCGTCCGGCTGCGATAACGTTATGCGATATGATTAGCTGAACGGCCAGTTAACTAATGTTTTCTTGTCACTAACTTGGTGTCATTTGCCGACTCGTCAGCTTGCTGAAAATGGTGTGGGTGACTGCCGACTGGTCACCGGCCACCCTCGACTTTCAGCCCCCCCCCCCCCCCCCCCCCCCCCCCCCCCGGCAGCTGATAGCTAAATCCGGGACGTCGCGCTGTCGCAAAAACGCGTGCGTTCGGCGTGCAGCGGTGAGCGGACACGCAATGTGAGGCTGCGAGCATGTATTGATCGTTTGATTAGCTGCGGGAGTGACAGCAGCTCTGCCGGGGGGCCTGTGGGTTGTCCGCTTCAAACGCACGGTGGCGATCTGGATCTGGATCTGGACAGGTCCGCATTGTCAGCATTCTGCGGCGGATAAATAGCTTTTGTATTGGGGCTGTTCGTGAGGATTGTTCGTTGAATTCCGGAGGACCATCGGCGGCGATAGAGTTGAAAGACTTGTTGAAGAGTGAAGGATTCTATTGCGATACAGATGAGAAAGATGGCAGAATAAAACGTTGAGTGGCGGCGTCGGACGTGTGGCCGCACACTCCGGGTACGTCGGCGACTGCGTCAGTCGCGTAATTGTTGAGTTGTGGCGTCGAACGTTTTTTTGGGGAGGGGGTGGGGGGTGGGAGGGGAGTTGTTCTCGCCCACCCCGTAGTCCAGCCTATAGCTATATGCCGCCGCGGGTGGGGAGGAGAGCCACTCCCCTCCGGGGCGGGGAACCGAATGACTTGCGCCAGTAGCCATACCCGGAACCCTTGGATTCCGAGTTAAACGCTCTACCAACTGAGCCACCCGGCCCCCACGCGTCGAACGTCTCGCCGCACACTTCGTGGTCGTCGGCGACTGCGTCAGTCGCGTAGTCGGCGGAGTCTGGTGGTCGACTGCCCGCGTGTCGCGGCGTCGTCCCGGCCCTCGTGCGCGACATGGCACGTGGTCGCGGGAACCGGGACATCGGACACGTGGGCGTGTGAGTCGACACACGACGTGCAGTGGTGGCCGGAAAGTGATTTTTTGTTCAAAAATGGGGGGACCAGGGGGCAACTATGGGAATATTTGGGGGTGTTTTTTTAAAGGTCATTGTGGTCATGTGGTTTGACCGATTTTCATGGAACAAATGATATTGAGCTTGAAATGTACATGTCTTTAACCCGCGCCCCACTGGGGGGGGGGGGACAAAATCAGCCCCCTCCTGAATTTTCTCAATAACTTGAAAACGATGTTAGATATAGACGTGAAACTTGCAGTATCTTATCCTACATCAATTCTACATCTCACCAAATTTGAGTGAAATTAATGTAGCGCTTTGGGAGATAATGACGTTTTAATGGCGTCATGCCATGCCATTTTTGGTGAAAAAAAGATAAATGTTTGAAAAATCGTAGACAATCTGGTTTTGATGAAAATTGCAAATGAAAAACGTCAAAATGAAATGACATCCTCTTCCAAATAGCTATCTCGGCTTTGCCAAATTTGTTTTTTTTACCCCCACCCCCCCCCCCCCCCCAAAAAGAGAGAAAAAAAATCGGAGGAACTAACACCCAAAAAAAATCTGAAGATATAAAAAACGGAAGATATATTAGAGAACCAAGTATGGACGATATCCAAACCAAATTTAAAAGCAATATTTTATTTACTGACTTATTACGAGCGAGCGGGAAGCGCTCGCTCGTCTTTCCGTGGTATATGATACACATCTGAATATGAGTGGCCCGGCCCGGCCCGGCCCGTGACAGATGTGTAAATTGTACTATTTGCTATACCTATACATATATTGCAATTTGGATGTTCTGTACTGCTCATAGGTATTTATTTTGCGCCGAAGGCACGATTTTGGCGCCGTGATTTTTACAGATATGTCGATTTTCGTCAAGCAAATCAAACAATAATCGCCTCTATTTATAACAAACAAAAATATGACACACATCTGGACAGTTATTCACTGACCGTTAGAAATAGATGTTAATTCGTCGCCAAACTGGCCGAATAATTAATTTACATCAACAAATACGATCATAACTTTTGCCTTCTAAGGCCCGCTAGATGGGGCAAAAATATGATTTATTCTCTTCTTTTTGCCAGTGGTCAACTGCTCCCCCCCCCCTAACCCGTCACACCTGTAGATGACATTCACATGATAGAAAAACAGCGAATTTCTTAACGCTTTTTTTCTTAATCGAGAAAATACTTTCTAAATTGTGTCACCATAGGTGTCGATTTATATACCTTTGGGGTGGCCCTCGCCCCCCCCCCCCCAATGTTGAGTTCGCCCCCCACCCCATGGTACCCTCGCCCCCCCCCCCCCCCCCCCCCCTCAATGTTGTTGGCCGCTGTTGGATCCAACAGGGAGCAAAGCGGCCAAGTCTCCCACACCGCCTGAAATCGGCAAACAAATTGACACGTTTCATATTTCAAAAGAAAATCTAAGCAGCTTTTACTAAGAAACGTTTGTTTTAAATCACCTCTTCATGTATAAAGAGGCGAAATCCGGTGAATTAAATATACATGTGTGAGACTTTTGTAGATTTGCTCCCCAAACCAACTTTTTTGCCTTTCTGAATCCGCCCTTGTCTCTGGCCTCAGATTAGGTACCTGAAACACACAGGTTTCATTCGCAGTGATTCATGGAAAACCAATCTCCTGTGTGAAGTTTTTAGTTGTTTCCTTCTCTTGCGATCTAGAGGCATTGATTTGGAGACGTATTTTAGCGCCGATTTGAGTTTGGGCATGTCAATAGTCTCAGTGCTGCGTGATGCGCGTGAAATTTACCCTCGTACCCATGAACATGTGTCATGACTGGTCACTGGAATTTTTCGACATTATAGTGATGGTGTTAGAAACGGACATTACAAGTCCCGGATGGAAATATAATCGTAGGACACCGTTTTGCGTGTCGTAGCTATAGTATATTTTTGTGTATAAAGGGGTGCCTTACCTCCCATTGCCGTCTAGCTTGAACTTTATTGGGGATGGGTCCGCTTCACCTGACCTATAGGTCAGTTCTGCCTCAGGTAACGGCTGTAGTATAGAACCGTGACTTAGAATGCTCCTGGGTAAAGCAAAATCAGAAAAGGTGCGCAAAGAATCAATAATACGATGTCCGGTAGACATGAAAATGACGGCGTTCCGCGAGGCCGTTTTTATATTTCTAAAGATTTTTTAAGCGTGCTCAAACAACCCTAGCAATATCAGGCAGGTAGCCAAGAGGAGGGTGGCCGCGCGAAGCGCGGTATCATAGGCTCTTTACTGCACGAAGCGTGGTCTTTAGAGAGTTTAGAGGACTTCAGAGGTCATTTAGGGCCACCAGGGCCCTCTCTGAAAGACCAGAGGGCCCCTTGGACGTTCAAAAGAGCCCTGTGCATGTCAGAGGGGCCCCTGGCCAGACCGAAAGGGCCCCTGAGCGGGTCAGAGGGCCCCCTGAGCACGTCGAATGGGCCCCCTGAACACGTCGAATGGGCCCCTAGCCAGCACAGAGGGGCTCCTGGGCAGGTTGAGAGGCCCCTGAGCGTGTCGACAGGGCGGCAAAGTGGCCAGCGCAGCCCTTTGCCAGGTCATAAGGGCCCCTGAACAGGTTGAAGGGCCCCTGGACAGAACGAAAGGGCCCCTAGGTGGGTCAGAATGGCCCCTGAACATGCGGAATGAGCCCCTAGCCAGCAGAGGGGCCCCAGGGCAGGTCGGAGGGCCGTCGGAGCATGTCGCAAGGCGACAAAGCAGCCAGCGCAGTCCCTTGCTAGGTCGGAAGAGCCCCTTATAAGGTTAAAGGGCCCCTGGAGAGACCAGAGGGCCCATGGCAAGTTAAAAGGGCCCCTGCGCAGATCGGAGGGGCCCCTGATCAGACCGAAAGGACCCCTGGACGGGTAACAAGAGCCCCTGAACATGCCGAAGTGGCCCCTGGCCAGCGCGGAGGGGCTCCAGGGCAGGTCGGAGGGCCCCTTGAGCATGTCGGCAGAGCGACAAAGCAGCCAGCGCAGGCCGACCAGAAGAGTCGCTGAGCTGATCAGAGGGGCTCCTGGACAAGTCAGAGGGGCCCCTGGCTAGACCGAAAGGGTCCCTGGGCCGGTCGGAAGGCCCCTTGAACATGCCGGATGAGTTCCTAGCCAGACTGGAGGGGCCCTGGGCAGGTCGGAGGGGCCCCTGAGCAGGGGCGGCGGATTGCGGGGGCAGGGTACCCAAATTTCCCCCCAGTCGAAAATCCTGGGGGGCAAAGGGCAGATTTGCCCCCCCCCCCCCATATTTTAGCTTGCTCAATCTGGGGTCAACATGACCCTTCCCCTCCCCAGGATTTTCATTTGAGGGGGGGGGGGGATTTTGGGTACCCTGCGCCCGCAATCCGCCGCCCCTGCTCACCCGCCCGCCGCCCCTGACATTCGAAGAATTCTTGGAAGGTCAGAGGAGTCTGGTGAGACCGGAAGGGTCAAAGCACGTAGAGACCCCAGATTAAGATTAAATACAAAGAGGACTTACTCCACAATAAAAAAAAAATATTAAAAGCGAAGCTTTCGGGTATATTGTAACACCTTTCGTCAGGGTGCTACAATATACCCGAGAAAAAAAATCCTGTAGAGTAAGCCCTCTTTGTATTATATATATCACCCACTCCACATCATGTCTTTTCGCTTCGCGGATCCCAGATGAGTCCCTGAACAGGTCGGAAGGGCGTAGAAAAGGTCAGAGGGGCCCCTAGACGATCTGAAGGGACATTGGGCCTTTCAACAGTAAGAATACAGTTGTACAGGGAATACAACTCAAAATTTTCGCGCCGCTCCGCGGCGCAATTTAACTACAAATTAAATTATGTGCGGGTGAGGAAAAAAATCGGTCAGTTTCTCGGCGCATTTATGTGTTATGTTGCTACTTTCCTATATTATTGGGCAAAATAGTTCACTTTAGCACTTTTTCCCCGCACTATTAAACGCACAATATAGCAATTTTAGAGGTCCGCACCATACGCAATGCGACGCATTGATGAGAAAGCAACCCAGGGCATAATACTTAAAATTTGTTTAAGAGTTCCAGGTCTTGAGCTTAAAAATATATTCCAAGTTGGTATAGCTGATTCCAAATCCGTGTCGCTGGTTCCAAAGTTGATGTGTCAGTTTGCTAACTCCAGCTTCTAAACGTTGGTATGGCCCATGCCATACCTGCCATGCTGCATTTTCCAGTCTTGTAACGTGCCTTTTCATGCGTGTTTTTTTTTGGGGGGGGGGGGGGGGGGCCTTTCAACGCTTGGGAAGGGGCCCTTTCAACGCTCGGGAAGGGGCCCTTTCGAGGTGCCGCCCCCCCCCCCCCCTCCCCTGGACGAAATCCTGGCTACGTGCCTGAGCAATATGGAGGATAAAGTTTGTCCCAGCATGAAATGCTGGCAATACCGCAACAGTGGTATTGCCAGTCAATGCATGGCGTAAATTTCCAACGCCATTGACTGGGGGGGATATCGGCCCCTGGTTATCTTTCGAACCAATGAGCGCAGCGAGGCGCGTAAAGAAGGCATTCGAAAGCTCTCAATAAGACGCATTTAAATCATGCTCGATTTGTTTTTAATTGAGATCAAATATCAGGTCACGGTAAGGTCAAAAGTCAAAATCCAGGTATTTGAGTGTATGGGCCATACTTTCTATCCAGTCTTCGATTGCGACCATTATCACCCAAAGTGCTCTTAGAGGTAAAATGGACATCCCGCATGAGCAAAAGTGAGAATTTTGGCAAAGGTCACTATCAAGGTCAGGTTACAAAAGGTAACTATGCGCAAACAAATACACGAAAGCCATACGACACATGTTCAATGGATTATTTTACACGTATAATTCGATCGTGATAGTCATTTTACCACCTGGCCTCATTTCAGTGAAGTTAAAACTCGCGTGTAGTGACGTCACTAAATTCGCTATATCTCGATTTTTTCTCGGAAAAAAATGCTTCATTTATGCACAGAAGACGTGAAGTTGGTGTATGAGAAGGTACCCGAAGTTTCACGTTGATGTTGCTATTAAATTTTGAGCTATTGCAAAAATACGTCAGGGGAGATATTTGCCCCCCCCCCCCAATCAATGTCAGGTTAATGTTGCCGTTTTACTAAGTAAGGGTTCCAAGTAAGGCCTCGGGCCTTCTGGAGGATGCAGAGCGGCCCCAAAAATGTTGATTTGAGGGGCCGTCCGACAGAAGTCCAAAACTCATAAGATTTCGTCTGTTTTTGCATTATATATTGATTTAAAAAAATGCTCTCCTTTGTACAAGTTGCCTAGAATTTCTTTAACATTTGTAAGGCCATGACGCTAATAGGCTCCCCTTGGATCCGTCCCTGTTCGCCCTGTTCGTCCCTGTTCCCTGTTTTGAAAACGATGGGGGGCCCATCGTTTTCAAAAATCGACACCGCTGTGTGTCACTATACATTATACAAAGAGTGTCGGTACGTTGGATGTCGGAGAGGATAAAAGGTGGGAGTCAAAAGTGGGCGCATAAATAATATTTTACCATTTGTAGAACATTTCATATATGACATCAAAGGTTTTTTTTTTTTTTAAATCCAGTTTTGTGTGTGACAGACATTGGACAGCGCAGGCCCTGTCGCTGGTCAATGTCGATTTTCGCCAAGAAAATCAAACAAAAATTGCCTCCATTTATAAACAAAATAGTGACTCAAATCTGGACACTGGACAGTGATTCACTGATCGTTATAAATGGATGTTAATTCGTCGTTAAAGCACAAGTAAAAATAATTGCACAAAGTCTATGATTGGTTAGGACGAAATCGGGAAAAATACGTCAAACAGCTGCAAACGTGAGATAATGAGGCTACCAAAATCTGGGGGGCAAAATGACCATTTTGCCCCCCAGGATTTTCGACTGGGTGGCATTTCGGGTACCCTGCCCCCCGCAATCCGCCGCCCCTGGCTGGACGTCATCATGCTATTACCGCGCGAACACGATCACACATTGCACGCTTTCACACACCTCTCATTACTCATACATGTTACGCGATGTCGTTTACCACTCGACGAACGGCGAACACCTTGTCGCTTCTCGAACAGACGCACTCCATACACATAACACACTACACCGCGGCACCTGCCGGCCCACGACTGACTGCCGGCAGCGGCGCTGCAGCCGGCTCTGCGTCTTCTGCTCCGCCACTGTCAGCGTCAGCGGCAGCACCGGCTTCTTCAGCAGGCCGTCCAGGGCACTGCTCCTTATTCTTCAGCAGACTCGGGTCCTTCTCGGGCGACCGGCCCAGCCGCTTCCGTAGCTGCTTGCCGCCCGGCTCCTGCTCCGCGTCCGTGTTGACGTCACCGTCCGCATTCGAGCTCCGCCGGCGCGCCCGCTTCCGTCTGGCGGGCGGCGGCCGGCCCTGCTGGGCGGTGACAGCAGCACATGTCAGCAGTACCTGGTTGCGCGGCTCGGCAGCCGCAGTGGCGACGTGCTTCGCGTCTGTCGACCCTGGCGTGCCGTCCGTCGCAGAATGGCGTGGGAACACAAGTTTTTCCATCGTGAAGGAAAGTGTGGTGTCTCCTCCCGCAGTTCTCGGTCTCGCACATCGCATCTGCACACGGGCACCTGGCGCTCACGTGATAACGTGCCAGGGACTTAAAGGTTGATTATATTTTGCTTCACCTTTGTATTGGTTTTGAACTGAGATAGCCATTATCTTTGGCCGTTATTGAAATGTCGAAAATACTAAGGTCATTTTCCCCAAAACTTAGCCGTTAAGCAATTTAATTTCCCATTTGCAAAATGGGGTCTGGGCTAGTGCCGCCGCTGATTGGCTGACAGCCACTTTTTAAGCCAATCCCACTTTGTTAGCCAATCAGCGGCGGTCTATAGCTCAATAATGACGTCATCATCCCAAATTTAAAAAACTTAATTTGTATAAATTTAAGTGACTTTTCGAGAGAAAAAATATCACCATCGTTTTCAGCAGCACTTAATTCATATTTTCGACTATAACCAGTGTATATTTGACAACTTTCAGAAAGGTGAAACATTCCCTTTAAAGGGAATAGTTCACCTTTAACATGGGGTTTTGGACTGAGATAGCAGATTTGTAGAGCAGATCTAAAAATGGTTTGTGGTGAAAGAATTACCTCTCTACGTTAAGTAATTTCGACACAGGACTAGTGTCAGAGACTGTACTTGGCGTCAGACGGAGCGGGGCGGACCCAGAACGCCAGCTGCTATCGTACGATTTCTCGTGAAATAGAAAGAGAAACTTACTTCTTTCTCCACATATATCCACCAGTTGTCCAAACCAAAGTCATATTCATAGTTTTGAGCTCAAGATGCACCTAATGGTTGAACTTCAAGACAACTTTCAAGGTGACCTATTCCCTTTAAAGGAAATATTTCACCTTGGAAAATGTTTACCCAACACGATTTGATTATATTTTGTAATACAATTTCTTTTTATATTGTCAAAAATGGCCTTATATCGCGCCGATTCAGGACAGAAGGCCGTAAATGTGTATTGCTTATCAAAACTATATGCATACTCTCTGAGTCAGAGTCCTGACGTCACGCGAATGTAAAAAATGGTTCAGCCAATCAGATTCGAAAGTAGTCGCGTAAAGATAGACTCGCATTGGTGATGTGCCAACCGGCGGCCAGCGTTCGCTCGCTAGCACCAGCTGCAAGCTGATTGGCTGATGGTGTAGCCTCTGCCCGGGCTAGAACCAGTACAACATTCTTTCGCCAGCACCGCATTCCTTCGCCAAAAACTCAAATATATTCGGCTGGAGTCTTTTCAGTCAAGAAAACTTGCAGATAGGGGTTTCCCAACACGGGCTACAAAACTGCTATCTCAGTTTAAACTAATGTTGAAGGTGAACTATTTCCTTTAAAGGGAAATAATGACCTTTTTCCACAAAAATGGAGTTAGCACTTGAAATCGCCAGACGAGACCAAAATATATTGTAAATTCATCACATTTTGCATGAAAACTTTCCTACCGAAAGATATTTCCAGTTAAAGTTGATAAGCGTTCCACACTTTTAACGACCGGTACTTGTAAGTACTTTTGGTCCTCATCAAACTGCGGGCTTTTCCCGTATTGTTTTTGTACGTAATGGAGTGGAAAATATATTGTGCGTTCTGCTTGTTGTGATTATATGCCCGGCGATCTTCTAAAACTAACAGCGATTGGAAAAAGTGGCAATAAAATCGGAAGCTCATCGATGCACATCAACGGCGGCATAGTTAGTGGTTGCGACCCTCAATTTTTGAAAATCAATTCATTTGTTTTCAACATTAGGAGTATTGTATAATTGTATAATTTGTTTGGCGATTTGTTTACAAAGTCATTGTCATGCTTCTCGGCGCACTTAACCATTGTGGCGAGTTGTTCCTGATTAGTATACCAAAGTCCCGTAGCAGCTTTGTTAATGACGTCACTGGTGCCATTCTTGTGTAGCATTGCAGAATATATCTGATTTTGAGTTGAAAGCTAATTAAAGACTTATTAAAATTATTGGTTTTAAGTTTGAATTTTCTTGTTAATCATTATTAAAGGTATTTTATCACTGTATTTCATAGTAGTTGACACTTCAGAAACTTGTGACGTAATAATATTGTATCCAATATGCATTTCACTCACCTTTGCTATTGTGGCGCAGTGCCGAGTGCTTTGCGAATACTAGCTTGCCTGGGGTTCAATTAATTCCGCCCTTATTTTATTCGAGTTGGTATGGTTTGCATGTTGTTGTTATTCATGACTTATACTGATAGTCAGTCATGCATCACGGATGCTTCACGGATTGCTTCACGGATCAGAGCGCTGCTCGAACGCACTCTAGTAGCGCTTTCGTTCTCCATGGCAACCAGGCGTGAGTCAATGAAAAGCCAGAACGTATTCCCTTTCTGGCTTTTGATTGGCTGACGCCTCGTTGCCATGGAGAACGAAAGTGCTACTAGCCAGTGGCGCACGCAGGGGGGTCAAAGGGGTCAGCTGACCCCCCCCCCCCCCCCCCCCCCCGAAATTTCTGAGGGGCCCGTATTTCTGAGGGGCCCGTTTCTGGTAGGGGCCCGGTCTTGGTCAGGTCCGATCGAGGTAGGGGCCCGGTGCTGGCAAAGGCGTGGCATGGGATGATGGGGCCCGGTCCTCGCATATTCTTGACACGGGCCCGTTTCTGGTAGGGGCCCGTTCTTGGTCAGGCCTGATCGAGGCAGGGGCCCGGTGCTGGTAAAGGCGTGATATGGGGCCCAGTCAGAACGAGAGCCCGGTACTTGAACATTATTGATGCGGGCCCGTTTCTGGTAGGGGCCCGGTCTTGGTCAGGCCCGATCGAGGCAGGGGCCCGGTCAGAACGAGGGCCCGGTCACAACAGGGCCCGATCATTGCATATTCTTGATACGGGCCCGTTTCTGGAAGGGGCCCGGTCTTGGTCAGTTTCGATCGAGGCAGGGTCCCGGTGCTGGCAAAGACGTGGCATGGGGCCCGGTCAGGACGAGGGCCCGGTCACAACAGGGCCCGGTCCTCGCATATTCTTGATACGGGCCCGTTTCTGGTAGGGGCCCGGTCTTGGTCAGGCCTGATCGAGGCAGGGGCCCGGTGCTGGCAAAGGCGTGATATGGGGCCCGGTCCCAACAGGGTCCGGTCCTTGCATATTATTGATACGGGCCCGTTTCTGGTAGGGTCCCGGTCTTGGCCAGGCCTGATCGAGGCAGGGGCCGGTGCTGGCAAAGGCGTGGCATGGGGCCCGGTCAGGACGAGGGTCCGGTCAATGGTCATGACAGGGCCCGGTCCTCGCATATTCTTGATACGGGCCCGTTTTTGGTAGGGGCCCGGTCTTGGTCAGG
Source organism: Chirona hameri (assembly GCA_036785665.1). Classification (NCBI taxonomy): domain Eukaryota; kingdom Metazoa; phylum Arthropoda; class Thecostraca; order Balanomorpha; family Balanidae; genus Chirona; species Chirona hameri. The sequence continues at coordinate 41,667 of JAXIVJ010009828.1, forward strand.
CCCGATCGAGGCAGGGGCCCGGTGCTGACAAAGGCGTGATATGGGCCCGGTCACAACAGGGCCCGGTCTTTGCATATTCTTGATGCGGGCCCGTTTCTGGTAGGGGCCGGTCTTTGTCAGGCCCGATCGAGCCAGGTGCTGGGAAAGACGTGATATAGGGCCCGGTCAAAACGAAGGCCCGGTCACAACAGGGCCCGATCCTTGCAAATTCTTGATACGGGCGTATTTTATATTGATACGTATTTTTTACATTATCCATTGTTGCTTCAGGAAATGGTTTATGGCAACTTGTGGCAACATGATGGTGGGCGTGAATGACGTAGTCGAGGCGCACTAAAACCCCAACGATGATGATCAGGGGTGGAGAATTAGGGGTTTTGGGGGTGCTCAAGCACCCATGAGCTAAAAACTGCACCCCCTCACTGTAAAAGCACCCCCTCAAATAAACAGGTCCGTTTAACCAACGGCTGCTCAGTCTTACTTCGGCGAAGTAAGACTGAGTGGTGTAAAAGTGTGTGTATGTGTGTCTGTCCGTGTGTAAATAGGCGGTTTTGCACGGTCAGGTAGGGTCAGGTCAGTTCACACGGTCAGTCTTACCGTCCCTCAGCATGTTTGTGTGGGCGGTCGCCCGGCCTGGGGCGCGGATTGCCCGACCCGGCACTGTAGCCGGCGCTTAAGAATCGCTGTTTTGCTGATAGTGCAATTCGCGCCCCGGCCGGTGGACAGGGGCAGACCTCCCGCACCTCCGCGCATAAATCCTGGCGCCACACCTCCACTGGCAGATCCAGCCTCCCAATATGGGGGGGGGGGGCTAATTTCACTGGGGCCTCCATATGACCTAAAAGGTGCCCCCCATTTTTCCCTTTGCGGACTTGGGTTATTTGTGTTCGCTATGCTATTATTACGTGTAATGACCTAGGTGACCTAGGACGTATCAATTAAGTGCAAACATAAAATTGATTGATATTTGCCTCCAAATATACACAATTTTGCCATTTTATATGCTATTTTATATATAAATTAGTTATTCGCTAATACCTTTTGACTGAATAAAGTTAGAAGGGCACGGTAAACGTCATTTTGTTGGTATCATCAAGACACGTTGATAGATGTGCAGCATGACTTCTGTATGACATTTGATGACCTTGACCTAAGGTCAAGGTCACGGCGCAAAGTCACCTTTCCAAATTTGATCTACACGGCAATGTTATATATCTTTGAACTTGTCTTGAAGATAGGAATTCATTGGTATTAAAAAAAAAATCGCGATCGTTGATGATTATAAAGCAAACTGAGACATTTTCGGGCTTTCGAGAAGGAAGTTATGAAGTTACTATTCGACATTCAAATTAAAATGAATTTAAATGTTGCCATTGACAATCAGGCGTTATTTAAGCACAATCGAATTCCTCGCAACAAGACAGGTTTTAAGATAATAACATCGCCACAAATGCGGCCACAATTGGAAACCTATAACCTTGAACCTTGACATTGACCTTAGGTGAAGGTCACCAAATGTTATAAAGAGGTCATACTGAATATCATTCAACGCGTCTTAACGAAAATAACAAATTGGTGTCCATTTTACCTTTTTATCTTTATTCAGTCAAAAGTTATTGGAGAATACCTAATATCTTTCACAAAAAGAACACAAGAAATGACCAAATTTAGCATATTTGAAGACAAATAACCATCATTTTTTCCTGTTTGAACGGCACTTCTTTACACTTAACAATAATACAGTCAAAATAGGAAATACATTTGGCTTGGGTATTAAAAAAGATTCAAAATTTCAAACACAAATACTTAACTTTGAAATTTAAGGTCATGGTCATAAAATGTCAGAGGTCATGCTGCAGAGCATTCAATTCGTCTTGATGAGAACAGCAAAATGACGTCTATCGTACCAATCTAGTTTTATTCAGTCAAAAGTTATTAGCGAATAACATATTTTTTATATATAAAATAGCAAGTAAAATGACAAAATTTGTGATATTTGGAAGCAAATATTCCTCAATTTCATCTGTTTTCTTCTCTCACTTAATCACGTCCTTACACGTAAGAATAGCATAGCCAAAAAAATAGAAACACGTTTAAGAAAAGGTATCCAAAAAGTTGTACAATTTCGAAAACGTACTAAATTGTGAAATTTTCGAAAATAACAAAAATAAACATCACCATGTTATAAAACAGCTCATTGCCATTCTAATGACATAATACTTATTGCTTCATAAATTCCCCGCCATATGGGCCGTCACAGATTGGCCTGCACCGTGGCCTTATAAAAATGTCCGAGGCGATATCTCCTGAACCACTGCTTGCATTGCAATATAACTTTCACAACTCACTTAAGCGCCCCAGGCTACCCCATATACCAATTTTGGCCATAATCGGTGACATGACGGTGTCATTTTGCACTTTGTTTTTGTCGATTTGTCGTGGAATACAACAGCTACAAAAAGAAGACCATTAGTTTTGTTTAACTGAACCTAATTACCCTACTTAATACTAGTAGACGTATTCCACACAACATAGGTACCTATGTAAGGAAATTCATTCCCGCGCTCCTCTGCCACCCAGCAGGCAGCAGGAGACCAAAGGCTGCGACGCTGCGTGTACAATTATAACTTACGTTGGTTGTGAATCACTCCAAAATAGCGTCAGACGCGCCACTTTCCCTAACCCTACTGTTACCAAAATGCTACCAAATTGAGCAAACACGAACGAGGCAAAAACAACATTTCTTTCTTTCGCAACAAGTTATTTTTTTTCGCAGGCAGTACCCATTTTCATCACCAGTTTCAGCGATTTTTTTTTTGGGATCATTTCTATTGCCGCCCCTGTCGAGCTTGGGGGGGGGCTTTTGCCCCTGCCTCCCCCCCCCCCCCCCCCGCCCCTGGATCCGCCAGTGCACACCTCTCGCTGCGGCATGTCCGCCCGTCGCCGCTGTGATATACGAGGCCGCGCCGCGCAGCTGCCAGGACTGCTGCCGACCGGACCGTGGCTTTTTCTGCGTTGCGTTGCGTGTATGTGGTTGTTCGAAATATCGAGATACATTGAATAAATAAATGAAAAAAAAGGAAAAAAAAGTTAACACGGTCAGGTCAGCATTGACGACTTCGTCATTTCGGTGCCGATATTATGTGACTTGAAGGTTTACATGTTCGCACCGTGACTTTTTGTTCTCTTCCCATCGTTTACAAGTTTACATACATTACGATTTTTGATGTGACTCGAAGCGGTTTTTTTTTGGGGGGGGGGGGGGCAGCCGTAGTGCAAACAAAACTCGCTTCCAGCGACCATGACATGAAACTCCATATTGGGTTTTCGATGCATCTTGTCACTGGTGTTTGGATCCATTTTCGTGCCGCTTGCTTCCTTTTATTTTACGGTCCGTCGCGTTTAAGCGGCCATAACGGCCGCCACCTCTCCTCGTCCTCTCGCTACAACTTGGATTTGAGAGCCGCCGGTGAAAAGCACCCCCTGGCATTTTGACAATTCTCCACCTCTGATGATGATGATGACACAACTACCGGGGATGGGACTGCCTAACCTGCCTAACCTGTAAAAATATAATTGTTGTTGTTGTCATTTACCTGCCTAACCTGCCTAACCTGTAAAATATAATTTTTGTTGTTGTCATTCGCCTTATTTCGTCAAATTTACTCTCGACAGTTGTACCGCACATCAGTAGCACACGCACCTAAAATTCGCACATCAGTAGCACACGCAGTCACCTTACACGACATTGACAAGAAAATTATAATGTCTCATGTCCCATGCTGTAGGGGGGCCCGCTCAAAAACAAGTGACCGAAATCCGCGAAGTTTTCTAAAAACGGGTGGGGGCCCGCTCACAAGGGGGCCCGCTTTTAGGGCTCTGACCCCCCCCCCCCCCCCCCCCCCCCCGAAATGGAATCCTGCGTGCGCCACTGCTACTAGCGCTACTAGCGTGTGTCCGAGCAGCGCTCAGTTTGATCGGAAACGTCACAGAGCCTCCAAAAATGCCGCACTCGATGTAAACAATGGTAGGGAAGGACGAATTTGTCAATGACCTTCATGAAGTACACAAGGTACTTGTTTTGTATTTTTTCCAAACTTACAACTTTGAATTTGGGAATAATTTTATCCCTAGCCGGCCTAGTCTTAGTCTTCCCTAGCCGGCCAGGTCAGGGGAGACTGCAGGTATGTCACTCGTTCGATGTCTGTAATGTCTTTCTTGTCGTGCACTAATGCTCGGAACAGCATTAGTGCAATTCCGAGCATTAAATCCATCGCGGCCATTTGAGCGCCGACCCACCGAACTTCTCCAACTTGTGATTCTCGGCAGATGAGGAGCGGCGCGAGAACTCACGGTTGCGAGCGGGCACGGTTGGAGGCTTGCAGTTGCAGGCGAGAGCGCAACGTTAGCTGGCGTTGCATCCACCGGTCGCAGCTGTGGTTGCAGCTGACCCAGCCAGTTGCTGGTACGTGCAGCGGCATCGTCTGGCTGCGGCAGCTCGTGTAGCCGCCCGGGTGGCTCGATCGGAGCTCGATCGGATCGGAGCTCGTCAGGTGGCGCATCGCCGCCTGCGGACAGAAGCCCGGCTTCCTCCTGCTCCAGCATCTCGACCTCCAGTTGGCGACGCTCCGCTTCATCTTGAAGCTCCTGGGCTTCGAGAGCCACCTGCCGTCGAGCCAGCTCCGCCTGGGTCTCCGCCTGCTGCCGAGCCAGCTCCGCCTGCGTCTCCGCCTGCTGCCGAGCCAGCTCCGCCTGCAGCTCCGCCTGCGCCGCCTTGACCGCTGCCGCGCGCTGGCCCTACTCAGCTTGGAGCTTGCTTAGCGCAGCTCGACGGCGAGCTTCACTGAGGTTCGACGACACTGAGCTAGCGCCTGCCTCACTCCGAGTGTGATAACTCGTCCTTGCACTCCGCTCGGACCTCGCGTCCCCGCAGTCTTGCGGCTTTTCGTCAGACATCACTGTCCATCACTGTCACCGTGAACGTCACGTGTCCGCCACTGTACGTCCATTTACACTAGTTCACCCGCACTGATCCGGGCCGGAGGACCACCTGTTCGTGAAAATTGTTCGTTCAATTCCGGAGGACCATCGGCGGCGATGCTTGCGGCGATCGGCGATTCTCGCTAACAGGGGTTTTGTTTTATTTATTGTATTGTATTTTCTGTTCGTTTTAATTGTTGCATTCCACTACGGCTCACATGGTAACGGACGCGATTCGTGATCACCATGTGCACTATCTCTCGCGTGAAGAGCAGCTACAACCTTCGCGTGCGCATCCTTGAAGGTGAAAACATTCCTGACACTCGTTTGTCGTCCGTGTTGTATTCCCCGAACCATACTTCGGCGAGCCTTCCAAGGGGCGGAATGCGACAACACTCTGCCCGTTACAGCGAGACACCGATGATATCAGCATATCACGATAGCATAGCAATAACGCAGCAGTGGCCGGACACATTCCAGCCCCCCCCCCCCCCCGTATCGGGCGACTAACGGGCGTCAGCTGCAGTGTACCAACTGCGCCGCAACTGTCGCACCTGGCGCGACAGATCACACCGCTCGATAAGGTGCCATCAGCGCGGCACGGTGTGAGCTAACGGACCATCCGGCTCCGCGCCGCTGCCGCCGCCACTCCGCCGCCGCCGGCAGACGGGGGGGGGGGCTGATTTGTCGTCGTGGCGCCGCGTGGGGCGCCTTGGAGGATCACCAAGGCCAGGTGACTAACCGCGGGCTGCCGGCCGGCGCGGCGGTGCACAGTACCCGTCTGCCTGCGCTGCGGCGCCATGCCCGTATACGGCGCGTCGTGGCGCGGCGTGGCGGGCGGGCGCCGCCACCGTCCGCCGGCCTTGCCCGCCTGGATACAGCTCGGCGGCACCCAGACCCAGACGGCGGGCGCCGCCGCCAGTCCCACGCGGCCGCCGCCCGCTGGCGCCGCGTTATCACTGCCACCGAGGGGTAAAAATGGCGCCAACGGTCTGCGGCCGCGCCCGCCGGTCACCGCTGGACGGGCTGCTGAGGCGGCGGTTGATTGGTGGCCGAGACATCCTCCACCATGGCGACTCGGCGTGAGCCGTGATTAGCTGGCTACCTGTCTGAACGGCAGGAAGGAGCCCGCGGACATGCAAAGAACAATGCTGTCAGTGACACGTTTGCGGAAAATGTTTCGATTATGTTGTCAAGCGAACATTCTAAGCGCTTATCGTGAAGTCGGGTATGTCATCTAGGGTACTTTGTAGGTAATATCGTGCTATATATCACAGCGTGTTCTCAGCGTGTCCGCGCTCCGAAAATCGTTGCGTGTCTGAATTTGCGTGACGCTGATAAAAATACGCAGTGTTGTTGCTGCTATTCGGCAAGTAAGGGTAAAGTACATTGACTAATATCTCATTTTTCGCTTGCTTCAAGTTTCGTCACCTCTTATCTCCCCCGTTATCTCGTAACTATGTAAACCTTTTATACAGCTGGGCAGGAGAGAACGAAGCGCGCTCGTCCGATACGCTATCCCGTCCGATTATGTCCTGCTTTATCACGCCCCCATGCAAGTGATCCCGCTCGCAACACACCTGGCATATATGGCAGCGGGAGGGGCCACGAGAGCCGTGCCGCGGTTCTGGAGAGGGGCCGCCGCCGCCGCCGCCGGCAGCTGCGCCAGGGGGCCGGACACTGATCGAAGTGTATCACGCCGGCTGGAGCGGAGCGGAGCGGGGCGGGGCGGAGGTCAACGACTCCACACATCGATCGCACACGGGAGCGGTGGGGTCCTCTCCAGCGGGCAGACCGAGTGGAGCGTGGTGCAGCAGGCGCGCACGTCGCTAGCCAGTTTAAAGGGGGCGTCCGGCCGACTCAGGAGGCTGCTGATGAGCAGGTTACGCTGAGTAGAGTAGGTACTCAGCTGAACGGCAAATGCGATGACAGTGTTGTACTTACCTCTGCACTCAGATACAGGGGCGGATCCAGGGGGCAACGGGGCTGGCAGCTCCCCCCCCCCCCCTCCCTATCGAAATTGGCGCCCCTGCGCCGAAGGCGCAATCTGGGCGCCGCAGACGCACCAGGAGTGACACATTACGCGCCTCAGGAGACACCTAATGCCTTCAAAATCAGCGTTGTCATACACTATGTAGACATGCACACAAAGCCCTCTTACTTTTCTTAAATGGAAGGCGCCCCAACTGGTAAGCAGTAGCCGCCCACAGAAATGTCAGAGGCACTGAGGGCGCTCCTATCGAAAAATAACTTTAATGGACCGAAGGACATGGTTATTTTATTCGACAAGGCGCCTATTGATGCACCGACAGAACCCAGAAGTGCACCCCGAATCTGAGGAGGGAGCCCCAAATCCGAGGATGGTGTCCTCAAGCCCATAGAGGGCGCACCCAAACCCATTTAGGGCGCCCCTAAACCCATGGAGGGCGCCCCCTAAACCCATGGAGGCCGCCACCAAACCCATGGAGGACGCCCCCCAAATCATAGCACTGTCAAAATGGTTTTGGTGTTTTACCATGACTTATTTTGGCGCGACACTGCAATTTGTCCACGACAACCTTGCCGCCCCTCATAACCATGGCACCTCTGTCAGGTGCCAAAAAATGCGCCCCTTGGGCCTGTTGCCCCCCCCCCCCCCCTCCCCCTCATGTAAATCCTGGATCCGTCCCTGCCACTGGCGAATCCAGCTGTCGTTTTTTTTTTGGGGGGGGGGGGGCGGGAGGCAACTTTTTGTGGCAAAAATGTACCCCCATTTTTTTTCTCAGCGGATTTGGGCCGGTCACCTTATTTTGGTATTCGAGCTTAAGAAATTCACTTTTCACATTCACAAAAAATTGGTTCAAAAACCCAAAATTGTTCAAATGCGAGATCGCCAATTTGAAGAAAATGT
>JAXIVJ010009829.1:0-25000 GCA_036785665.1 Chirona hameri
CGGGCATCCTTATCCCACCCGGTACATATGTACTGTCAGCAGGGACGGACACGCAGCGGTAGTCGCCATAGTCGCCGTACCACCGCCCGGTGGTCGGAGGCTCACAACCAATGCATTTATATTTATATAAATGTAATTACTTATAAGTAATTACTAACCACTACAGTATAATTGATCATGAAAGTTAACCCTCGCCCGGGTAGGGGGGGGGGGGTGGTGGTGGGGTGGATGCCACCCCCTCGGTTTTTAAGAAATAACTCGCGTAGTTTCGAACCGATTCCGATGAAACTTTCAGTACCCTGCTTTTGAACAATTTGACCTCTCTAAAAAAATGTGAACGTCTAACCCACATGATCCGTGACCTATGACTTGTTTCTCAAGGTCATGTCAGGCGCAACTGGCGTCCCGTAGTATCGATGCCTGTAACTTGTGCAGTTTTCGAGTGTTTGTTGTTCAAGAGCATATACACTGGTGTTTCTGGGTGACAGTTGGTGGTTTCCACTGAGATTGTGACCTCGATCGACATTTTCAAAGGTCAACCGAGGTCATTGACCTCCGATGACCTCATTACTTTTGTTGGCTTCTGGCGGTTTCTAAGGACAGTTTGTGACGCTGATTTCAAATTTGTGATCTAATTTACATAATTATATGTTCCACTGGGGTCATGGCCTTCCACAGGTCAACCGAAGTCACTGACCTCAGATGCCCTGACCTGACCTTTTTGGAATTTGGCTGTTTATATAAATTGTGTGACGCTGATTTCAAATTTGGCACCCATTAAGCATTATGATATGCTCATTCACGATTCTAGCTCGATACAATTCAAATTATACGCATTTACAATTTGTATGACTTTTGGGTCATTGACATGACCTCAGAGGTCACCGAATGACCCAATACCTTAAAATCGGGTATTAGCGGCTTCCTCTCGTCACAAGCAACACGCTCGTTTTTTAATCGAAGCTCTAGCTCAATTAGGACCAAACACTAAGGGGAATGTCGTACCCCCCCCCCCCCCCCCCCCTCCAGCCTCCTACCCGAACACGTAGTGATTTGGCCTACCCGGGAGAGGGTTAAATATGTAAATGCAATTCTACGCGACATTACATATCGGCCTTTCATGTGCAACAAAGAAGGTATTCTTCATTTCATTTGTTATTGCACGACGCACTCTTATGACACTTTGACGAGCACTTCCTGCCATCTCTCATGCATTTGCACCGCCCCCTGCAAGATTTCCGGCAAACACATTTCCAAACTCCCTGACCGCTGCCTCCGGAGGCCAGGCGCGCCACCTCTCTCAGGGACAGCGGGCTGCCGTCGGGCACGTCCTCCAGCGCTACGAAGCTGGTGGGGGAGGGTGTGAGCGACGCGCGGCTGTACACTCCAGACAGGCGGCCGTACTCGGTGCCCAGGACGTAGCCTTCGTCACGACTCTGTAAACAGAACAACAATGGCAATGCCATACACCAGATACACAAACCGAGCTCCCGTTGCAAGCTACAGTTTAAAAGTACACACCTATCAAAGTAAAATACAGTTATCCAACGCAGCCGTGTCTTTGCCATTGAGTCACTTGTTAAAGCAACTTTTTAACCGACCGTCATGTAATTAAAAAACTTGTAAACAACATATGGTGATAACTATTTTATCAAACAAGGCTGGGAAGTCTGGAGCTTTTTGATATAGCGTTGCGGTGCGGGTTAGCATAATTACAGCTCTTTCAAGAAGTAAAAATACTAATTGACTCAGCTTAGCCTGATAAATTAACTGCAAATATTTTAATTCGTTCGTTACCGAGTAGGCGCGAAGTGTCCGTGAGGTTTCTCGTCAACTTACTAGACAAATTTACATTTGACCCGGCTCGACCCGGCCATACAGACGCTTTCCGGAAGCTAATAACTTTGCAACCACTGCTCCAATTGAGATCGGGTTTTCACCATTGGATAGGACGATTAAATCAATTCTGTTTTTGTTATGGTGCGTTCTGATAGGGGTTGTACCACAGCGCGTGGCACCCGCAGACGTCGAAATGAACCAAAATCATTATTGATAAAAAATGACTTTATTTATCTAAGCATTCGTTTTGTATACGCTGAAGCATGCAGCGCTCAGGACGTACTCTCTTTTGGCGGATTCTAGCAAGGAGATAATGTACAATTTAATAAAACTTAATTGTTATGTTGGCATGCATGGCGGCCTGGCAATTTGTATGGGGGACTAAAAGGACTAAAAGGACTATGTGTTACTACCACGTGTGCTCCCGTACCGTTTCATATTTCAAACCTGTTTTAGCTTTACCAGTACGCGCCCGCTCGGTCATCGCCCAAGAAGGCGTTTTACTGGTTGTACAAAACATGAATATAATGGCTCCCATGGGTGACGTCTACCTATCGTTTTACTTACATCGGTGATGATGGCCAGCAAATTTCTAGGTTGGTTGCGTGCCCGGTCTAAATCCAGTATGCCGACACGGAGTGTGTTGCCAACCGATAACGTTGACTGCCTCGTAGTTGGGAGCATGTTGTTCGCCTGGTTTTCCTGGGCAGCCGCCGGCCGACTGCTCCCGATGTCTTCTGGCACTGGCTGCCTTCCGACAGAGTCGGCAGGCGCCGTCACTGTGGCAGAGTCGGCAGGCGCCGTCACTGTGACAGAGTTGGCAGGCGCCGTCACTGTGGCAGAGTCGGCAGGCGCCGTCACTGTGACAGAGCCGGCAGGCGCCGTCACTGTGGCAGAGTCGGCAGGCGCCGTCACTGTGACAGAGTCGGCAGGCGCCGTCACTGTGACAGAGTGGGCAGGCGCCGTCACTGTGACAGAGTCGGCAGGCGCCGTCACTGTGACAGAGTCGGCAGGCGCCGTCACTGTGGCAGAGTCGGCAGGCGCCGTCACTGTGGCAGAGTCGGCAGGCGCCGTCACTGTGACAGAGACGACAGGCGCCGTCACTGTGACAGAGTCGGCAGGCGCCGTCACTGTGGCAGAGTCGGCAGGCGCCGTCACTGTGGCAGAGTCGGCAGGCGCCGTCACTGTGACAGAGACGGCAGGCGCCGTCACTGTGGCAGAGTCGGCAGGCGCCGTCACTGTGGCAGAGTCGGCAGGCGCCGTCACTGTGGCAGAGTCGGCAGGCGCCGTCACTGTGGCAGAGTCGGCAGGCGCCGTCACTGTGACAGAGTGGGCAGGCGCCGTCACTGTGACAGAGTCGGCAGGCGCCGTCACTGTGGCAGAGTCGGCAGGCGCCGTCACTGTGACAGAGACGACAGGCGCCGTCACTGTGACAGAGTCGGCAGGCGCCGTCACTGTGGCAGAGTCGGCAGGCGCCGTCACTGTGACAGAGACGACAGGCGCCGTCACTGTGACAGAGTGGGCAGGCGCCGTCACTGTGACAGAGTCGGCAGGCGCCGTCACTGTGGCAGAGTCGGCAGGCGCCGTCACTGTGACAGAGTGGACAGGCGCCGTCACTGTGACAGAGTCGGCAGGCGCCGTCACTGTGACAGAGTCGACAGGCGCCGTCACTGTGGCAGAGTCGGCAGGCGCCGTCACTGTGGCATGGCCGACAGTTGTGCACCGCCAGCTGGCACACGCTGCCGCAGAAGTGGTCGGCATCCATGCGCTTGCCACAAGAGGCGCATGGCTGTGCGCTGGGTCCTGCAATGTCCTGTTGCGGCTCCTGCGATGGCGGCGACTGGTGCGACGGCGGCTGTCGCTGCGATGGCTGCTGCTGCAGATGTTGAGGCCACCGCCGCCGCCGCGGCAGCGGTGGATGCGACTGGTGTGGCGACTGGTGTGGCGACCAGACATGTGCATGGATCCCAAAAATGGATCCCGGGATCTGATCCCAGTTATCTAGATCCGGGATCCACTGAGATTATAGATCCACTCTCAGTTTTACCGTGGGATCTATTGAGATCATAGATCCAACCTTATATTTGTGCCGTTGGATCACAAGATCATAGATCCAACCTTATATTTTTGCCGTGGGATCCAACGGATCAAAGATCTAACATTGTATTTTTGCCGTGGGATCCACTGGGATCATGGATCTAGACCAACAAAACACCCCGTGGGATCCAGCAGATCCTGGATATATTAATAAATGGCAGCTGTACAAACAAAACATTCAAACAATATCAGAGGAAAGTTAAAAGCTGAAACAGCTTCAAAATGTAATATGCAAAAATAATATACAGCTTAAAAATCATACCAATACCAATTACCAATACACAATTCATGGTGCAGTATGAAGCATCAAATACTTACAGCAACCAAAACGTACCTCCTCCAATCAAATATTCTAAAAATCTGAAACCAGTGAACACGGAAGACTTTTAAATCCAAACCCAATCTCGGAAGGTTTCAACCTTCAATCAAGGCCGTATAATCAGTATAAATGGAATCATGGATAACTGGTTACAATGTTGTTTTTGCTGGATTAGGGCGCGTAGAACTGGTTACGATGTCAGAAGTTCAATGTCGAATGATTTCAATGTCAGTTATCATATGCACATCTGATCCCAAACACTTTTGTTTAGTCCTATGACGTCATGCCTTTTGGCCAATTGGAGTGCGGGAGCAAATGTATTAGTGTATAAGGATGTTTGACGTTCTCTGGTATGCTATACGACATATCGTCAAATTATTATCAAATCAACCATGAACCAGGCCACCATACCAAAAAGTGAACAAGAATAAATGAATTTAAAGGCACCGGTTAAAGAGAATGCAAGCGTAATTTATTATCTTACGCCATCAACTAGTGATTCTTTGTAGGTACTTTGTACTTATGACGTCAGTAATTCTACTTTGTGTCCGGCGATGAAGCTTTTCGAAATAATTTGCGACTGATTTCCAAGGTTGCACATAAAATCAAACGCACCAGGTGGCAGCAGCCAGCAGGTACTATGTTGAACGTTTCTGCTTTAACACAATGACGAAATAAGATAGACACAGTCGTCACTCGTCATAATAATTAATAAGTGTCGTAGTAATGGAAGAAAGCACTCGCCAGTCGCCAGTCGCCACTCACTAATCGGTGAATGTTTGGGCAAAATTGAATGAATGAATTAAAAATCGAGTCAAGTAATTAGTTGTCAGTACTAAGTCGAGTCAATAATTCAAGGTATTCACCTCGATACTGTATAACAATAATAGCATACATTATTGATGATGTACTTTACATGTATGTCACTTGCAAAGTAGTGTTTCCTATATTTAGCTTGCTATGCCGGATATAAGTATGCCCCCGGTCACCGGTGACGTCATGGCAGATACCTGCGCAGCAGGGACGGTTCTACATTATATTTATGACCTTGGGTCGTATGTAGGAGGTAGTCATCCGGCGAATTGACCGAATCCAACCAAGGGGTGGTGAGTACTGACTACTGAGTACTGAGTGGTGACTGGTGACGTCACTCATCCACATAATCCCTTGCCGTTGCCACTAGGCAGTAGGAACTAGGAACTATACAAATAAATAATAACTCGCAAGTCGCAATTTATATATATATATATATATATATATATATATATATATATATATATATTTATTCTTGCACAATTATACACAAATATATGTACAAATTACAATGTAAGCATGGCCATGTGCTGAGGCCGATAATATAATTAAAACGTCTTCCCATTGGCCAAGAGCCATGAGCCCATGACGTAATGATAGCCAACTGAAGTATGACGAAGACAAATCTGTGATATGGCTGCGGCGGAATGCAAACATTGGCGAATATGCGTCATTTATTATACAATTTTCGAAATTTGTTGATACATATGTTCACGTGAGATGTGATCGTCATTCGTCACCATCACGATTGACCAGTATCAGTAACTTTAACAATAGATTTAACAAGTAACCGCCTTGTTGACTGTTGCGATCTGTAATTATCCATCTGCAGAGTCAGGCCATTACATGGCAGGTTGAGGTAGGAAATCCTAGTTGATTGAAATCTGGTGTGGATTTTTTCAGTGCTGTATATTCTGACAATTAGGTACATGGCTACAGCTAGTAATCGAATATATTAATGTTAATAGTATTATAGGTACTATGCCGTAGGATCAAATGTTTTTGCCGTGGGATCCAATGGGATCATAGATCCAACCTTATATTTTGCCGGGGATCAACCGGATCATGGATCTAACATTGTATGTTTGCCGTGGGATCCAATGGGATCATAGATCCAACCTTGGTATTTACTGTGAACATAGTATCTTGTGGGAGGTTATACTATTATTAATTAAGGAGGTTAACTTTTGCGAGACTGACGTCAGATGTGATCCAAGATTGTAATCAATGTTGGCTCATGAGCCATGAATGCATTGTGGTTTTACCATGGGATCCAATGGTATCCTTAAAACATGCTTGAATTATGTCGTGGGATCCACTGGGATCACAGAACAAACCTATTATTTTTGTTGTGCGATCCAAAGATCATAGATCAAGCATTATGTTTTTGCCGTGGGATCCAATGGGATCATAGATCCAACCTTATATTTAGCCGTGGGACCAACCGGATCATGGATCTAACATTGTATGTTTGCCGTGGGATCCAATGGGATCATAGATCCAACCTTATATTTAGCCGTGGGACCAACCGGATCATGGATCTAACATTGTATGTTTGCCGTGGGATCCAATGGGATCATAGATCCAACCTTATATTTTGCCGGGATCAACCGGATCATGGATCTAACATTGTATGTTTGCCGTGGGATCCAATGGGATCATAGATCCAACCTTATATTTAGCCGGGGATCAACCGGATCATGGATCTAACATTGTATGTTTGCCGTGGGATCCAATGGGATCATAGATCCAACCTTATATTTTTGTCGTGGGATCCACGGATCAAAGATCAAACATTGCATTATTGTCGTGGGATCCACTGGGATCATAGATCCTTCCCTGGGATCCATGCACATGTCTGGTGGCGACTGGTGCGGCGACTGGTGCGGCGACTGGTGTGGCGACTGGTGTGGCGACTGGTGTGGCGACTGGTGTGGCGACTGGTGTGGCGACTGGTGTGGCGACTGGTGTGGCGACTGGTGTGGCGACTGGTGCGGCTACTTGGGTGGCTACTTGTGTGGCTACTTGTGCGGCTACTTGTGCGGCAGTCTGGGGTCCTGGTGCGATGGTCCCGCTGCCGAGGAACGTCTGTTCCGATCCAGCACCTCCTCGAGCTGCTCCTGAGTGCGGAGCGCCTTCGCGACGCTCCGAGGGATCTCGGAGTCTCGCAGCCCCAGGCGTGCTCGGCAGCCAAATGTGGCCTCGAATGGAGTCCTCTTGATCGCCTCGCTGGCCTAAAACAAATATTTCAAATGACACTTGCGTGGACAACTAGAAAGCACTGCTTGCCTCCAGAAACGTGCCCTTTCAGCTAGCCTCAAATCAAGCTGTACACTCGTCATACAAATCAACACATTACATTATTTTCCGTTACTCACTGGAAGTGGGGAAACGAAATACCTGTAAGTGGCGCAAATAAGTGAATAAATACAAAATAGATGAGGTTAATGGATCTCGTGGAGGTGTAATATTTGATGATGAAACTAATAATAGGTATTTTATAATATATTCAGAAATTAAATACACGTTATATGTACAATAAAAACACGTCGATAGGGTTAACGTTACGTTAATAAAGTCAAAACGTAGCTCCGGGGAGTCTTACCTGCGTGTTCACCATGAACTGGATAAACGGCAGCCCCTCTGGCCACTTGCATCCGGGGTTATCCCGCAGCCAGCATACCAGTTTATCCTGAACAACTCTGTTGCTCCTTTCGATTGAACCCGCCGGCAAGAGTCGCACAGTTAAAGGTGAACAGAGTTTCTTCGTTTAAGTGTGTTATTGAACTTTGAATGAAACAGTTTGATAACGGAATATTGTAGTTTCATTTGTGAAAAACACATTGTATTACAATAGAGGTTTCCTATTCAAAATGAGCTCGAACAACTTTTCCATGGATTTTCAATAAACCGAATCCCTTTTTAATTTGGTAATATATATGATGGTGGGTTTGCTAGAGTGCGAACATGTTTAGCTCGTGTGATAGCGCCTGATAATACATTTTAATGCAAGCTAGGATATAACTGTTAGCTGCCTTGCACATGTTGGACGTTCGTAACGACTTTTAGGACAGGCTTCCTGATCGTTTCATTTATATAAATGGAGCTATTTAATCTTTACAAATGTTAGCATGCTATGCAGTAAAACAACAACCTCCGGTCCGAAATGCCCCGTTGAGCCCCCATAGGCGTTTCCCTCACGTATGCTGAAGAACGGCGAACAAATGCTATGTTTCGAGCAGCATAAACATTCTTGAATTTGCGAGAATAACAATAACAATAATACATAATGCCTGTCTTCTAGTAGTTTAGGTTTTTATATTTTCCGGTTTGTCATCTCAGTTGAATAAATATTGCTAACGTCACCAATTATTCCTAAAACGGCGTTATTTGTTTATACTACATATAACTGAACATGAAATTCACGACACGCAATATCATTTTAGATAAACACAAAGACAAGGGTTAAACAACCATAATATTGTAGCAATCACACAGTAGTTTAGGTACGTATGTACCTGCGACTGCGAGTGTCTGGGCATCCCGTGTACTATCATGAGCTGAGGCCACATGGTCTTCCACCAGCGCGTTCCGGAACTCGGTACCGTTGTCCGACTGAAGGGCAGAAATGTTAGGTTATAACCTATGTACTGATCATATATGATCAGTACATTACCAAAACCATACACTCTTCGGTCAAAATAAATGTATCGAACTCAGAGGGACGTTAATATAACCATGAAATGTATCGAACTCAGAGGGACGTTAATATAACCATGAAATGTATCGAAATCAGAGGGACGTTAATATAACCGGTATTGTCACCTGACGATAATAATGTTCGGTCAATGATTTTAAACATTAACAGTGCGGTGGTGGGACGTTTAAGAGCGGACGAAGTGAAATAAAAATATGATAACAACTTAAACGTCTTTGAAGTATAGATGAGCATCTATGTAGATCAAGGCGAGCAAACCGTTTGAAACTCGTTTGACATTAAGTTTGCTTTTCATACGCCTTGCTATTAGCCGTGTTGCCTTATGATGTTCGGCTTGCTGACTTTGCATACCTGTATAATGTTGGGCGCACCAATCAGACAGAAGATGTCCAGAAGGTGGTAGGCGACCTCCTGAGCAGTCTTCTGTCGCAGAGGGCGGAGGATTACAAACTTGGTCAGGTGGTCATGGTAATTTAAAATATATCCATAACCTTCGCACCCTTCGCTGGTCCAGTCGATGAGGTCGATTTGGGCTCGCCTCTTGATGTCGTCCGTCAGCAGTGGCCTTGTGACTGTTCTGTCTTGTGGCCTGCACTTCTTCGTTTCGCAGGTCTTGCACATCTTTAAGTACGACTCAATCGGACTGCGGCCAACGTTAAAGTACCTCATGTGGCACTCGCGCGCCAGTTTCGTTCGCCCGGCATGCCCCATCTCCAAGTGCGTCTCATAGATGATGTCGAACAGCTGTGACTTTTTAACGACTTCTTTTCTGGTTGTCTTTTCCACGAGCTTCTCAGCACCTTCACAAATCAGCACTTGGTACTTTTTCAGCCAGTTGTATTTCTTTTTGTCGGCGAAGTTGCGCCGTGTCCCGTCGCATGCCTTCAATGTGGTAATACTCTCGGCATGCCGTTCATCGGTTGGAACGCGTGTATTGCACCCTTTTTTGTCCCACGTCGACTCATTCTCTCGCCAGAAGTCTTGGCGTGACATGACGGTGTCTGAAACAAATCCGACGAGTAGTATTAACAACTAGAAAATAATGGAATTATGCTATGCCTACATCGACATTATTTGATGTTCCACGATTCTTATTTAAAATGCCTCATAACCGAAATGAACTATCTGAATGATTTATCGAAGAATATAACCCATCAGACGAAGAAATAGTAACTGAGAATATATGGTTCTCCGACCATACTAAATATGAGACGACAATGGTTAGAAAGTGGAGTGATAAAGGGCTAAGATTCATAGCAGACCTGTATAATGTAGATACTGTGGCAATTTATTCGAAGCAGTAATTAGACACTACGTATGGGATTAAAATGACCTTCCTGTGTTACACAGCATTAGTACGAAGTCTCCCCAAAAACATACAGAAAAACATAGATAATAACATATTAAGAAACCAAATATCCAGTATAAAATAGGTTTAGCACTAAATCAAAAGGAGCTTTCAAAATTTGCGTATACGACATTCTTAACAAAGTTAGGGAGTAAAAAATAGTATTTCCAACGAACGTCTCCGAACAAAATGGGTAGCAGATATAGGCAAATTTATGAAAGGAACAGTACATACAGTTTCGAAGACAACGATGTCTACCTATTTAATATATCTGCATTTTAGAATCATCAACCGTATTTACGCAACAAATAAATATCTTACTAATATTAAAATACTTCAATCTAGTAGGTACTAGGTGTACCTTCTGCGAAAATTCAGCAGACAATTTTTAATCTGTTCTGGCAATGTCCCATAACACAGATCTTCATCAAGGAAATACTGTCACATATAAGGATAGAGTACAGGATAATAATGAACATAAACTCAATGAATTGGTCTCTGTTAGAAGACCTCTCCAGTATGGATGTGCTGATAGTAACACTTATCAAATCAGGTATTCACAGATCAATGCTAAAATTAGTAAAGCCATCAGCAGAAGTTTTGTTACAAAGTCTGAAGTTTGAAACAGCTAAAGAATATAATATTGCAAGAGCTAAGCAGAAGATAGACACGTTCGGGCGAAGATGGGGCGACATAAAAAGAATGCTCCATTAAATGTTGTAATTAATACTCATTTGAGGTTCTGCGCCGCCCCGGGCGGGTGACTTTGATTCGCACACCCCACCCACCCGCGCACGCACACGCACACGCACACGCACACGCACACGCACACGCACACGCACACGCACACGCACACGCACACGCACACGCACACGCACACGCACACGCACACGCACACGCACACGCACACGCACACGCACACGCACACGCACACGCACACGCACACGCACACGCACACGCACACGCACACGCACACGCACACGCACACGCACACGCACACGCACACGCACACGCACACGCACACGCACACGCACACGCACACGCACACGCACACGCACACGCACACGCACACGCACACGCACACGCACACACACACACACACACACACACACACACACACACACACACACACACACACACACACACACACAGCGCGCAGTGATGTTAGTGTGCCTAACCAGAGCATGTATGGTTTATGTATGTACGTGTGATGCTATTTGTTTTTGGTTGATTCTGTAGTTGCATTTGTATTTGGTTCCGCAGAAATATACTAGCCTTTGAGTGGAACAAACCGAAAAAGAAAAGAAAAATCTCCCCGGGAAAATATCTCAGATTGCTTTTCAATACAATAGAAGAGCTCCATTGCCAGCAATAGATCCTTTTCACTATTGACACGACAACCTTCGGTTAAAATGTGACCATAATGACCAACTGTCATAGAAAATCTTGAAATGTACTTTCTACGAACCGACCACATAAGAAACGAAAACATAAAACATGCGCTATGCGTTATGAAAAGGATAGATTTACAATGAGCATGCTCCCCGCGAAATTGGAAAGTGATGATATAATTATTTGTAATGTATATTTTACTTTCAATTAACTTTGTAAAGTGTTACTGGGAAGGTAGGCATATGATTGTTAAGACCCCGGTGTTTTTTTAGACTTAAAAAACGTAAGAGAATATCTTCCCGCCACAAAAAAACGTCTCCGAGCACATCCCCATTTTGGCATTATTCAGAATTAGCATGGTTCGGAACTGAACAAAGTTATTACCGTGACACAACATCGCATACCAGTTGTCCAAGTCAAGAATGTATAAAATCATTAGTGCAATTGCTAGGTACTCACCCTCACACGGCACGTCTGGTGCAGCACAGCACAGCAAACAACACGTTACACGGTACACCCCAGCCAGTAGCTCTGCACAGAATGCCCTGTGGCTGTGTGGGATATCCGGAATCACCTCCCTTCTGGTAGAGGTCCACAATTTGTGTGATGTTACCATCCGCCCGAATCTGCTCAAACTCATATAGTCCCAATACCTCAAATGTCAGGCACCGCAATTGTCAAATATATTCCTCTTATGGCATGTTGGTAGCAAAACAGGTAGAAATACATGGTCCAAATGAAGACAAAAATGATTGTAAGTAAAAGCCGAAACCACGTTACTTCAACTGAGCATCTCCGTCACTTACACTCACTTACACAAGCGGATCTAGAACGGCGGTTGGGGGGGGCAAAACCCCCAAAAAGTTTCACAAAATTCCCAAAACTCATTGAATTTTGCTTCCTTGAATTTCGCATTGCTTAACGTTTAATTTTTTTTTTTAAAGTTGCGTAGATGACCTACATCAGGAAATGTTTAAATTTGCGCCGCTTTCAGTCGGTTTGGGGGAGGGGGGGCTAACATGTGCGCATGTGCGTTAACCCGACATTGACTGGGGTCTCAGCAGAATGCCATTGACTGGGGAGAGGGGCGTTAAACTCCCCCTGGTTATCTTCCGAACCAATGATCGCAGCGAGACACGCAAGGCGGCAATCGAAAGCTCTCAATGAGAGCATTTAAACCAATCTCAAAAATGTCAAAGTGAGGTCTAATGTCAGGTCACGGTCAGGTCAAAGGTCAAAATCGGCGTATTTGAGTTTATGGGCCATACTTTCCATCCAAAGCTTTCGATTGCGACCGGTTTCACCCGAAGTGCTGCCAAAGGTATGATGCATATCCCGCATGAGCTAAAGTGAGATTGTTCGCCAAGGTCAAGGTCAGGTCACAAAAGGTCACTATGCTCAGAATATCTACAAAAGTCATGCATCACATGTTTTATGAGTTATTTCCACGTATAATGCGATAGTGATAGTCATTTTACCACCTGACTTAATTTACGTGAAGTAAATGTCAATTTCAGGTCAAGTTCTCTGCAACAAGCTTGCTTAGCAGAGTGACTCAATGGAGTATCAGCATAAGACTGCTTGAAACGACCAGAGTTAGCCCCTCCGACCCTGAGTGACGGATTCGTGTGACTGATTCACCTTACTAACATCGAATGAAAGAGTATGTCTGGGGACTGGGATGGTATAGCGGACAGTCATATGCTCTCTTTGGCTATGACTACTTTCAGCCCTCTTTGTGTTTGGTATGCATAACATTAGCACTGGTTGCTTTACGCGCTTATTTACGTTTTATTTCCTCTTCTTAGCAGGGAGTCGGCGACATTGTTTTTATGTTTGTTGGTATTAAAGGGAAATAATGACCTTTTCCCACACAAAAAAAGGAGTTAGCACTTGAAATCGCCAGACGAGACCAAAATATATTGTAAATTCATCACATTTTGCATGGAAACTTTCCTACCGAAAGATATTTCAAGTTATATATAGTTGATAAGCGTTCCACACTTTTAACGATCGGTACTTGCAAGTACTTTTGGTCCTCATCAAACTGCGGGCTTTTCCCGTAATGTTTTTTTACGCAATGGAGTGGAAAATATATTGTGCGTTCTGCTTGTTGTGATTATATGCCCGGCGATTTTCTAAAACTAACAGCGATTAGAAAAAGTGGCAATAAAATCGGAAGCTCATCGATGCACATCAACGGCGGCATAGTTGGTTGCGACCCTCAATTTTTGAAAATCTATTCATTTGTTTTCAACATTAGGAGTATTGTATAATTTGTCTGTGGCTGTATATAACACTATGCTTTATATTATCATGAAAAATAATAATTTTTCCCCAAAAAACTAGCAAACAATAACACAAAACTGGCAATTAAATCGAAAGCTCATCGATGCACATCGACGGCGACCTATTTAGCGTCGGCGATTTGTTTACAAAGTCATTGGCATGCTTCTCGGCGCACTTAACCATTGTGGCGAGTTGTTCCTGATTAGTATACCCAAGTCCCGTAGAGGCTTTGTTAATGACGTCACTGGTGCCATTCTTGTGTAGCATTGCAAAATATATCTGATTTTGAGTTGAAAGCTAATAAAGACTTATTCAAATTATTGTTTTTAATTTCTCGTAGTGTTTGTGCAAGGAGCATGAATATGTGTGTTAATGTTTGTTTAATCGACCTTCTCCTTGAATGTACCAAAGTGAGAAATTAAACTTTGTTTTACATTTGCATTCGAGCACAGCCCTTCATCAGATGTATTGCTATCGAAATAACACATCATTCACATACACGACACAAGAATAGACATTTAGCACAGCTCGTGAAAATCAGAGACTACATCCTCCACCCAGCCCAGCTGAAAACCTACCCGATTCAAAATAAATCAATGAAGGCGAACATTTTGTAGATCAATCACACGAAATTACATTCCTAAGATCACGCTCCATGATAGCATAGTATTGTTCTTAGCCAATAGCTATATCAATAAATCAAGAATAAATACGAACAAATTTGTTAAAGCAGTCACACGAAATCGCACTCCCATCCTGATATGACACGCCACGATGACATATACTGTTCTAAGCAAGTAGCCATATAAATCGTGATTGATATAGCTACTTGCTTAGAACAGTATATGTCATCGTGGCGTGTCATATCAGGATGGGAGTGCGATTTCGTGTGACTGCTTTAACAAATTTGTTCGTATTTATTCTTGATTTATTGATATAGCTATTGGCTAAGAACAATACTATGCTATCATGGAGCGTGATCTTAGGAATGTAATTTCGTGTGATTGATCTACAAAATGTTCGCCTTTATTTATTTATTTTGGATCAGGTAGGTTTTCGGGCTGGGTGGAGGATGTAGTCTCTGATTTTCACGAGCTGTGCTAAATGTCTATTCTTGTGTCGTGTATGTGAATGATGTGTTATTTCGATAGCAATACATCTGATGAAGGGCTGTGCCCGAATGCAAATGTAAAACAAAGTTTAATTTCTTACTTTGGTACATTGAAGGAGAAGGTCGATTAAACAAATATTGTTTTTAAGTTTGAATTTTCTTGTTAATCATTATTAAAGGTATTTTATCACTGTATTTCATAGTAGTTGACACTTCAGAAACTTATGACGTAATAATATTGTATCCAATATGCATTTCCCTCGCCTTTTGCTATTGTGGCGCAGTGCCGAGTGCTTTGCGAATACTTGCTTGCCTGGGGTTCAATTAATTCCGCCCTTATTTTATTCGAGCTGGTATAGTTTGCATGTTGTTGTTATTCATGACTTAAACTGATAGTCAGTCATGCATCACGGATGCTTCACGGATTGCTTCACGGATCAGTTTGATCGGAAACGTCACAGAGCCTCCAAAAATGCCGCACTTGATGTAAACAATGGTGGGGAAGGACGAATTTGTCAATGACCTTCATGAAGTACACAAGGTACTTGTTTTGTATTTTTCCCAAACTTACAACTTTGAATTTGGGAATCATTTTATTTCATTCTTAAATAATAAAAAATTAAAACCATAACGGTAGGCTAAGAAATTGTTGCTAACAAAATCAAAAGGTCATTATTTCCCTTTAACGTATGGTTTTATGCGTCGCTGGGCTGACGGAGGAGCACTCCTGGTTACCTGATCTTAGGTGACGGTTAGAAGAAAAAAGTTCAGGTCATCGAAGGTCAAAATTTGAAATTGATAAATCCAAACTATCAGTAGGGTCTGCTCTAATCTTCTGGAACTTGCTTTTATCTGAAATAATGTCATTTATCTTGTCAGCATAGTCCTTCTTATCAAGTATTACGAAAATTGACGTCTTGTCAGCCTTGCGAATTACAATGCTGTCGTCTTGCTTCAAATTATCAAACATATCATCATTCAAATCATCATTCATATCAAACATTCTAGTTTGGATATATAACAAATATCCAAACTAGAAAAATATAACAAAGTCCTAGTCAAACCGGAGCTAAAGCCACAGTTATTTGCTGAAGTAACCAAACGCAGAGCTGTAAAAAGAGGCAAGAAAGAAGACAAGCTACTGACGCCTAGGTTAAAGGCAGTTGCCAATAATTTGAAGCAAGACGACAGCATTGTAATTCGCAAGGCTGACAAGACGTCAATTTTCGTAATACTTGATAAGAACGACTATGCTGACAAGATAAATGACATTATTTCAGATAAAAGCAAGTTCCAGAAGATTAGAGCAGACCCTACCGATAGTTTGAAGAAGAAAGTGAATAAGCTGATCGCCGTTGCAAACGCAGAGGTAGGTGTACACTTTAAAGAGATTATTGGAGACTATAAGCCTGGGTACCTGTATGGTAATGCTAAAATTCACAAAGACGGCAACCCACTTCGTCCTATCATTTATCAAGTCCCTACGCCGACATATGAAGTCGCCAAACAACTCAATAAGCTCGTGACACCTTACATACCGACTACACATACTCTGAGGTCATCGGAAGACTTCATCACAGTTCTGCGTTGTAACGACCCGAAAGGCATCCTAGCATCTTTAGACGTGCAGAGTTTGTTCACAAACATACCGGTTGTTGACACGATCGAGATCATTCTTCAATGTGTATGACAATGAAGATCTACAGCCACCCAGACTCCCTAGGAACGTCCTCAAGAAGCTACTGCTCTTATGTACTAAGGAGGCCCCATTCTACTCACCCTCTGGCCAACTCTACAAGCAAGTTGACGGGGTTGCGATGGGTTCCCCTCTCGGAGTCCTGTTTGCCAACGCTTATATGTGCTGGGCTGAAGATAAGGCGCTTCGCGCATTAGAGCAGCCATACATATATAAGCGCTATATCGACGACATCTACCTTGAAATTGAAGACGAAGGTTCACTGGAGAAGCTGAGACGTAAGCTAGAGGAAGAGTCAGTGCTAAGATTCACCCATGAAATCAGTGTTACAGGCAAACTGCCCTTTCTCGACGTGAGCGTGGATGTTACCGAAGGCAAACATACCACCACAGTTTACCGCAAGAAAACGGATGGTGGGCGCTGCATGAACGCTCGAAGTGAATGTCCGAACCGTTACAAGCGCGGAGTCATCAGAACCTATGTACGACGAGCCTTGAAAACATGCAGCACTTGGCAGCTCTTTGATAGAGAAGTTGCTCTCGTCAAGAAGATGTTAATGAGTAACAACTACAAGGCAGCCGACATTGACCAAACAATCAAGAGCGAATTAGACCAGCACCTATGTCCGAGCAAGTCAGATAGGGAGGCCAACACACTGATCCTCTACTACAAGAACCAGATGACAGACGCATACAAAATGGATGAACGGATTCTTCAGGACATCGTGAAGAAGAACGTCACACCTACAGACAACAACCGCGTGGAGCTGCGTATCTACTACAGAAGTAGGCGTACATCGAACCTGATAATGAGAAACAACACGAATAAGTCCACAACCCTGAAGTGTTCCAATATAGTGTACCAGTTTACCTGCCCAGATGAGGATTGCAAGCCTCATAATACCCCGGTCTGCTATATAGGACACACGACAACTACTCTATCAAGACGACTAACCTACCATAAACAAAACGGAGAACTCGAGAAACACATGCGAGAAAAACACCGCCGCAGGATCACTCGCCAAGATCTGTAGCCTATTTCACAAAGCAAAAAAGTTTGTAATTACAAAGAATTTCTTTGTAATTACAAATAATTTTTAGACATGTTTGTAGTTTGGATTTCACAAAACCCCAGGGCAGTAAATCTCAATTTACTATTTACAAACTACTTTACAAAGATATTGTTTGTAAAAATGTTTGCAATTGCACACGTTCTATTTCTCAAAGGTTGACGGAAGTGAGGAAATGTTTGCAATTACAAACTTGTAATTCCAGTGGGTCAGGGGTTCTGAATTTCAGAAACTGCATTGACAGTTGACATTGTTTGACTGTTCAGGTTATTTTCTTGGTGAGGTTGTTACGTTGCCGAGGTTGCTAGGGTAATGGTTTAGTTATGCATAGGTATAGCTGCCCAAAACAATATATTTTTCCGAGAGATTCGAACAGGGATCTCCAGCTTTGAAGTCCAGTCACAGTGCATGCACCTTACCGATTGCGCTGTGAGGGGCGCCTCCGCGCGGAGAAACCGCATGGCGATAGAATTGCAGCGGTCAACGATGTCTTGTGCAATGTACAGTGAACCTTCACCCTTTACGAAGTAAGAAATCGGCTAGGTTAGGTGAAAAAATGGTCGAGAAATTCAACGATCTTTCTTTTAAGAGTAATTCTGTGTTATGCTCCGCCACCTGGTGAATGGTCAAATTCTGTTTACTCTAACTGCTTACCAAGATGTATTTTTACGATCAGAGTTTGCATTCCGATGAAATGTTAATTAAAAGATTATTCTCCCTATAACTAATTTTATATTGAATAAAAAAATAAACCACAATGTAAATATTTGTTAAATTAATTTGTTAACAATCAAATTATTTGTCATTAGCATCAAGTTTTAATACAAACGTTCTTGATTTCAAGCTTTCTGCTGTACTAACATTTGTGTTTACAATTTTCTTTACAATCGGTAATTCAGAGGTGGCGAATGTTTGTGAAATAGCTTTTTGTAAGGGTGAAATATACTTAAACTTTGGAAATGGGTGGGAACGGGAGCACCGCCAGTTATGAATTGGGGTTGGAACGGGTTTGGATCTGGCTGAATGGGCTGGAACGGAACGGGGGCTGAAAATGTGTCCCGTGAAGAGCTCTACCCTACAGCGTAAATCAGTTGTCCGATGTATTCACGCAACCTAACCTAACCTAACCTATTTATAATCATAACGGCTTCGTCAGAAGAACTATGGAAATACTGCCGTGGTGCACAATTCCTTTGCTTTTCTGATGTTACCATATAATGATGTGACGTCATATTGTACATAACATGGTGCACTGGCAGAAAGTGTGTTCAGAATAAGCAGCTTCAACAAGATGTATCATTAGCCATTGCAAAAATATGTCATGGATCATGGATGTATTGTATGATGTGTCTGACCCCGTGTGACCTGCTGCTGCGTCTGACCCTGTGTGACCTGCCGCTGTGTCTGACCCTGTGTGACCTGCCGCTGTGTCTGACCATGTGTGACCTGCCGCTGTGTCTGACCCTGTGTGACCTGCCGCTGTGTCTGACCCCTGTGACCTGCTGCTGTGTCTGACCCTGGTTATTGTACGCTAGTTGTACTATATGTTGGTGTGGTCGTGTCATGACCTGAGCTGCCCCCCCCCCCTGAGCTGACCGCCCCTCTACCAACAGGCGGTGAAGAAGCGTCTGCACCAATCGTCCGAGTCGGAGCCGAGCTCAGCGGCCAAGCGTCCCCCGGAGGAGGCAGGCAGGGCTGACCGAGCGCAGCAAGGCGGCCGCCCGCTTCCATCCGGCATACTTCCCTTCTGTTCACCTGCGTTTTTGCCTGAAGCAGATCGTTCTCATTTAAAGAATCTGGATGGCTGTGTTGTACGGTACTTTTTTATATTTTGCTCGGTAAAGGCTGAATACGGACACTGTCGTGTGGTTTTGGTAATCATGCGAGGCATTTTGTCGCATCATTCGTCAAGTAAGCACATTTCGGTTTGATAATAGTTATCAGGTTGTTGCATCTGGCTAGTCAAGGGCGGGCACAGTGTGGTGTATGATACTGTTTCCTGTACTGAGATACAAAGCATTACACCGTCTGCGAAATCAAATCATGCCGGAATATCAAACGGAAGATTTCGTGATCAGTGTTCTAAGTATGGCATGTACACCAAGTTTCAGCAAAATCGAAACACCTCGAGAATATCAAAAGGAAGATTACTAACCCTCGTAACTCCTTAGTAACACAAAATACCACCACTAAGATCATGCTATTCGTGATCAGCGTCCTATAGCATGTACATATATTATCAGCTATTATAAGCATGTACACCAATTATCAGCGAAATCGAGATATCCCGGCGGACCTTCGTATGTATGGCCGTCCTTATTTCGTAAGATACGAAAATCCAAGACCAAAAACATTGGATTCGTAATCAGCGCATCGGATATGGTTTGTGTACCAATTTTCAGCGGAATCGACATACCCCGGCGGACCTTCGTATGTATATCATATATGTATGACCGTCCGTATTTCGTAAGATACGAAAACAAATCCCAGATGAAAAACATTGGAATCGTGATCAGCGTAACGGATATGGTCAGTGTACCAATTTTCAGCGAAATCGAGATGCTCCAAATATCAAACAGCCATTGACCTACATAAGTTTAGACGAACTACTCCAGCTGTTGCGCCACCCGGCAGCCGTTCCCGGTTGAAGCGACACTAGCGCCGCAGCGGAGAGGATATGAGTTAGCGCGGCAATGCTTTTGCGGCAGCGGAGGGGTGACATTTGACCATAATCACCGTGCACGTTCAGGCTGAAAATTTGTATTCCAAGCTATTAATTATGAATGTCTACGTCCTCAAACTTTTCCAGTACGCTACCTCACGCGGTTTTTGATTTACAGGCCGGCAAATATCGCCCTTCCGCCATAGCAAAAGCATTGCCGCGCTAACTCAATCCCTTCTCCGCTGCGGCGGTAGTGTCGCCTAGCGGGAACGAATGCCGGGCGGAGTAGTTCGTCTATACCTATATTGTATATGTCAATGCAAACTGCAGTTTGTTATCAATCTGCTCCTAGTTTGACGGTGGTGTACGCAGACGCATACGTTTCAATGGTTGGTTTGTTTTGTATTCAAAGCGCCCGAATTGTCTCGAAATAATTGTGTCATACTTTGGAAGCGTAAAACATTTCTGTATAGCTCTCTAGAGCTCAATATGACGTCATCATCCCAAATTATATAAATTACCATCCCAAATTATATATATTATATAGGTAACTGAATTTGTATTAAGCTAAGTGTCGTTTCGAGAGAAAAAAAATATCACCATCGTTTTCAGCAGCGCTTACTTCATATGTTCAGGTACAACCGGCGTATCTTTGACAACTTTCAGAAACGTGGCAATGTCCCTTTAATTAATACATTTTCCCATTTTTGAAATTTGTATAAGCAATTGCGTATTTTGTGTCATGCCGCGAAGCGACGAGAAATTTTCCAGTTTTGAACTGTGGATAGCTGAATTTTGACTGCTCCAAAGACAATTTAACTGTACGTCCGTTTGGAGGGGGAATCATAGTTTCAGGACCTTTTGGGGGGCATGGCCCCTTTGCCCCCCCCCCCCCCCCCCACACACACTGGATCCGTCCCTGGACGCTGTAGAAATGATGGGGCGTTGAAAGAATCAGAATGACTGTCAGCTGAAATTATGCACAAATGACATAATGCGTTTTTTGTGAAAATCGGAATTCAGAATATCCATCTCTGCATCTGAAGCGAAATGTGCGTCTTCATATGTGCGTATGTTGATCTGCCATTGCTATCCAGACACCGGACACCGGACCATTGTGGACCATTGACACCGGACACCGGACACCGGACCATTGTGGACCATTGACACCGGACACCGGACACCGGACCATTGTGGGGTGACAGATCAGTAGTCCAGCTTGCTGTTGCAGTGCTAGGCTATTCCCCAGGTCGGCTAGATGTAACCTAACTGGTCGACAATACACCATTCATGCTCTCCTGAGTCCTGTTTTCTCGTCGCATTTCTGCAACAGACAACTTCTCGCCACCAACGCTACTTCATTCACTTCTAAACAGACCCCTTCACACACATTCTCAAATTCAAACGCTGAGCTTTAAGCGCTGATACAAAAACGGCGCACGTTGTTGTGCCGAAGTGGCGCGGGTGACTGGCGGATTTCGGCTGGGTCCCGGATCGGTCCCGATGGGCCGCGGCTGCTTGAGTGGCATCGCCGGTGACCGGCCGGCTCCACCCCGCTGGGACGCGCCCTGTCACGGGACGCCGCCACCATTCAGAACCAACGGCTTCAGGCTCAGAACCAACGGCTTCCCCGACCGTCTCGGTCGGGTACCCTTTAAATTCAAACTGCTCGGCGAAGGGGGGAGGGAAGAAGGGAAGAAGAAAAGATGAAAAGAAGGGAAGAAGGGAGGAAGGGAAAAAGGGAAGAAGGGAGAGAGAGAGAGAGAGAGAGAGAGAGAGAGAGAGAGAGAGAGAGAGAGAGAGAGAGAGAGAGGAGAGAGAGAGAGAGAGAGAGAGAGAGAGAGAGAGAGAGAGAGAGAGAGAGAGAGAGAGAGAGAGAGAGACGGCGATAAGGCAAGAAGAGATAAGGTTCCCGCACCTGTGAACTGAGGAGAACTGTGGGAGGGGAGAGGAGAGCGAAAAGAGACTATGTTAAAAGGAAATAAAAGTTAATAAGTTGAAGGAGTATGATCATAATATGGCAGAAATATCTTTATTATATACGAAATATACTAAAGGATGTACTCATCCTTGATAATGTGCTAGCCACGAAAGCTCGGATCTTTTCCTTTAGTATATTTCGTATATAATAAAGATATTTCTGCCATATTATGATCATATTCCTTCAACTTATTATTCTCACAATGGCATCAGCTATCATCTCACACATCAAAAAAGAAAGAAATAAAAGTTGACGAGGGTCGTGTTTTCTGAACGAATTAAAATGGCGTTGTTTGAAATTTATTTGCGGTTTTTTTCTCTCTCGAATTAGTTAGTATTTACTTGCACATCCATGGCTCTGGGTATTATAGCCCTTCACGGGACATATTTTCAGCCCCCATCCCGTTCCAGCCCATTCAGCAAGAAACAAATCTGATCCAATCCAAATTCATATTGATGGGGCTCCCGTTCCCACCCGTTTCAGCAGATTTCATTTTTTGTGGTGGTAAAAAAATATTTGGTCTGTCCCGTAACCCATTCGAATCCGTTAATATCCCAAAAGTTTGCCCCATTCCCACCCATTCCCGCCCGTTCCCATTCCCGTACGGGATTCCCATCCATGAAGGGCTCTACTGGTCATGGTGCTTACTCGAGAGGTTCAACAAAGAGTTTTGACGCTACCTGAGTATAGCGGGAGGAATTCGCCCTGGACATGACGTTAAAGCCGTTATTTATACAGCACGAAATAGCTTAACACGCGCCCTGGAGGGGGGGCGAAATCCGCCCACCCCTCCGGTTTTTCGAGGATAGCGCAAAAACGGCGGGCGCGCAGCGCCGCCGTTTTTTGTATACCTGTTTAGAAATGAACT
Organism: Chirona hameri; assembly: GCA_036785665.1. Lineage (NCBI taxonomy): Eukaryota > Metazoa > Arthropoda > Thecostraca > Balanomorpha > Balanidae > Chirona > Chirona hameri. The sequence continues at coordinate 23,203 of JAXIVJ010009829.1, forward strand.
TCCCGAATTATGCAAAATTCTTGGCCTCAGGTCATCTCAGGTCAGGTCACCAGACCAGGTCACGTGATGACCCTCAACTCCAAAACGTTTGCAGTAGTACCACAGCCACAGTTTTACGCCGATCGGTTTCAATCTTGCAGGACTTCATAAGGTCATAGATACCAACAATTTGTTCATCTCGGATTTCTAATATCGGTGACCTAAGGTCAGGTCAATTTTGTGACCGCCAACACGGTTTTATCAATAACTATCGACATAATGAAGATAGAGAAGATAAAACGGTACCAATATGTTTGTCTCGTCGAGACACGTCTCTCAATATGCAACATGACCAACTTGGGTCACCACTTGACCTTGACCTGAGGTCAAATTTCTCAGTTGACCTAACCCGATCACTATGCATATGGTTCGAAGCGCCTTGACAAGACACACGCGATGGCGTAAACAGTATTTCTTTATCTTTATTAGGTAAAAGGTTATTTGGGGAAAACAGTTTTGAAAACAAAATCACCTTTTTGACATTCGACTGACCTCTGGAGCCTAAACTATTGACCTGAGCTAAAATCTGAGTACATCTATGTCGATTGCATTTTTCAATGGCTTTCGATTGCTTTTTTCCGTTTGCTGCTAACTATCATAGTTTCCGAGATATTTGGGGGTGTTCGAACCGAAGTCTTGAAAACTTTTAAATCTGACCCTTGATGACCTCTGGTGACCTCAATATTGACCTGAAAAAAAATGAACGAAATACTTTCGAAAGAGCTTGTCTCGAGCTATCTAACGTCGTTTCCCGCTTGTCGCTACGTTGCGTGGTTTTCGAGATCATAGGGGGGGGCGAAAATCCGCCCCCCCCCCCCCCCACCCCAGGGCGTGTAATTATCAGAGGCCCTCCAGGGCGCGTGTTAAGTCGTGGAACTGCAATGGCTAAAACAAAAATGAAGAAGGCAAATTAATACGCTGCTGTGTTATTACACTTCACTGAACGGGGTGGTATGTTGGGGAATCTGAGCCTGCTCTCCGAAGTAGCGGGTGTACTTATATGCGTCTTTGTGTAGCATCATTGTATGCATTAAGTGAGCACAGACTAAGTAATTAAAACATACGAAATTATTCAAACATTGTTAGTCTGTCTGTCTCGTTGACCCTGTACTGGTCCTCTGCTCGTTCAAGTAGGTACAAATAGCAAAGGACAAGCATGCTCTTGGTAAAAGTTTAACTCTCGCCCTACGGAGCTTTTTTCACCTTCGCCCTACGGGGGGGGCCTGACAGCCCCCCTGTTAACTTCAAACCAAGCAACTTAAAGCAATGCAGTAAGAACCAGCATGTTGCCTGTCATGAGATGAATCAAACAGTATGCGATTTTAGGTTTCAGGTCAACGGGTGACCTTCCAGGTCAAGTGAATGACCTCGGATTTACCACGTCCAGAACAGCGATTTTGCTCTTCAGAAAACCTCAAAATTATAAATGGATAAATGTAAATAAAAAGGCATGTTCCTAGACCAGTTTTTGGCTCAGAAATACAACAACAAAAGATATGTGTTCGTATCTTGTCCAAAAATGTCAAAAAGTTATAAAAAAACGACGTCATCAGTTTCTTACACTTAGGAAGCCATCACTCAGTCAATAATAAAGATATTGTTTTGAAATTTGTATGAGTATTGTCCATACTCAGTTCTCTCACAAAATATTCCGGTTTGTTCTAATATCTTTGAAAATTTTGATTTTGTGGGGATTTTTCAACAAAAAAAAAACTCATTTTAGGGGTCAAAAACCCAAAATTTTGAACATCCGAGATTA
>JAXIVJ010009829.1:32500-49534 GCA_036785665.1 Chirona hameri
GCGTGCGTGCGTGCGTGCGTGCGTGCGTGCGTGCGTGCGTGCGTGCGTGCGTGCGTGCGTGCGTGCGTGCGTGCGTGCGTGCGTGCGTGCGTGCGTGCGTGCGTGCGTGCGTGCGTGCGTGCGTGCGTGCGTGCGTGCGTGCGTGCGTGCGTGCGTGCGTGCGTGCGTGCGTGCGTGCGTGCGTGCGTGCGTGCGTGCGTGCGTGCGTGCGTGCGTGCGTGCGTGCGTGCGTGCGTGCGTGCGTGCGTGCGTGCGTGCGTGCGTGCGTGCGTGCGTGCGTGCGTGCGTGCGTGCGTGCGTGCGTGCGTGCGTGCGTGCGTGCGTGCGTGCGTGCGTGCGTGCGTGCGTGCGTGCGTGCGTGCGTGCGTGCGTGCGTGCGTGCGTGCGTGCGTGCGTGCGTGCGTGCGTGCGTGCGTGCGTGCGTGCGTGCGTGCGTGCGTGCGTGCGTGCGTGCGTGCGTGCGTGCGTGCGTGCGTGCGTGCGTGCGTGCGTGCGTGCGTGCGTGCGTGCGTGCGTGCGTGCGTGCGTGCGTGCGTGCGTGCGTGCGTGCGTGCGTGCGTGCGTGCGTGCGTGCGTGCGTGCGTGCGTGCGTGCGTGCGTGCGTGCGTGCGTGCGTGCGTGCGTGCGTGCGTGCGTGCGTGCGTGCGTGCGTGCGTGCGTGCGTGCGTGCGTGCGTGCGTGCGTGCGTGCGTGCGTGCGTGCGTGCGTGCGTGCGTGCGTGCGTGCGTGCGTGCGTGCGTGCGTGCGTGCGTGCGTGCGTGCGTGCGTGCGTGCGTGCGTGCGTGCGTGCGTGCGTGCGTGCGTGCGTGCGTGCGTGCGTGCGTGCGTGCGTGCGTGCGTGCGTGCGTGCGTGCGTGCGTGCGTGCGTGCGTGCGTGCGTGCGTGCGTGCGTGCGTGCGTGCGTGCGTGCGTGCGTGCGTGCGTGCGTGCGTGCGTGCGTGCGTGTGTGTGTGTGTGTGTGTGTGTGTGTGTGTGTGTGTGTGTGTGTGTGTGGCATATGTCTCGTGTTTTGGACCTGCATGTTTTTATTCCTGTACCGTTTAACTCGGGGTGGTAATAGCCACGACTTATTGTGGATAACCCCACGATAGTAATACAATACCAGTAAGGCGCTGTAGTCGGCGATGAACGAGCGAGCGCGAAGGAAATGTATGGCGAATTTCAACTCGATAGGGCAAGTAGTTTCTGAGATACAAAAAAAAATGCGCACGTGCACACGTGCAACGTGGCTAAACCCAGTATTCCTAACCGTCTACTCGTCTTCCCTGGCTACGAACTCAAGCGCAGTGACCGCAAGTTTTCTCCCAGAGGACACGGAGGTGTTGCGGTGCTTAGTCGTGCTAGGATTGAGTCCAAGAAGATTGTTGTGCCGGCCCCGACTAACCGCGAGTGTAAGCTGGAGTCACTGTGGCACCTGTACAGGTGGGGTCGGCAGGAGGTCGTAGTTGGCGCCGTTTACCGCGTCCCTCGCAGCACCGCGGCCGCTCTAGATGCCGACTTTACCGAGCTAGACGCCCAGTATCAGCCAGCATGTCTTGCTGCACTACCCGGGCCGAGCCGTCATCATCGGCGGCGACCTAAACTGCTGCATGCTCGCGGACCCTGGCTCGCACCCCGGCTGCAGGAGGCTCACTGAGTTCCTCGCTAGTCATTCACTGTCGCAAACCATTTCATCACCTACGTACTCCACCGGCTCACGTTTAGATGTTTTATCGTCAACCGTGACATTGTTAAGCACTCAGGCACTAGATTCTGTCATTTTAGCCCCCATAGATTCATCCGCATGATCTGTGATATCCCTCGACTTCGGCGCAAGCCTATTGTCACCAAGGCTCGGATTTTTAGTAAAATCGACCTCGCTGCATATCATCGTGATCTGTTATGTTGTGACTGGAGTGACGTGTTTTCTGCCATGACGCCGATTTCGGTTTTAATTGCAGTCACGTGACCGAGCTTGGTCACGTGACTTTGGACGGCGCTTTAATTCGACATGGCGCGCTGAGGCTTGACTCGACGTTTTACGCGATTATAGGTGTTACCGCCTTTGCGGTACTGTTTGTTTGCCAATAAAACGAGATAAATGTTCTGAAATGTATAAGAAACCATCCCAAAAGTGATTAAACCATTACGTTGGACAAGAGACTCTTTGCCATTTTGCCTTTTTCTCGAAAAACTGGCGTTGAAACTGCGCCCACATTTGTAGATTTGCGCCGAATGCGGACACGTTTTCAACCGCTTTTGTTTTTACCTAGCGCATTCGTCGAAAGTGCGCCCCCTTTTGACTAAGTTATTAGTTATTAGACGCGACCACCAGATGTCACCTGTATCGTGCGACGCCATATTTCTATCAGCGCGGCTTCCGGTGAAAGACCCAGACTGGGACGGGGCTGGATGAAGAATTCTAGGTGAGTTTACCCATAAACTTTGTAAATTGTAATCAGAAGACAACGAAATCGCCAACTCCCTTATTTAGTGTCCTTTCATTGATAGATACTTTGGCTAATATAGGGGCTGTTCCAGCGCCCTCACCCGGAATAGGTTGAGGCGTGCCCGGTGGAGGTGCGGTGGAGCGGCGCGCGGGAACGAGCGGTAGAGACTCAGTGGAATTATCAGCTGTTGGCCATCATTTGTTTGGATGCGAATTCACGGTCACGGTCACGGTCTCCGCTGTAATGCGAGCTGCACACTGGGCCATTCGGCGAGCGATATCACTGCGACATTCTGTGGTTCCGCGGTGTTTAGCACAGCAAAAACCTCGTCCGGACCAGCTTTATTCCGCGATATCGCGCGCCAAATGACGCAGTGTGCGGCCGCCATTTACATACATTATTTTATTCCTCGCAGTTTTGCGTTTTACCGTGCGTGTCAGAAATTTGTTGAGGTACTTTTATCCACCGTGCGTCCATCCATAGATCTCAGAATCTCAGAATCATAGATCCATAGATCTCATATCCATCCATAGATCTAAACAACAATGGAATCCATGCAAAAGCTGTCCACAATGCTCTTCGCGAATGGCGCCGAAAAATGTTTACAAAAGTTTGTCACTGGTGCGCCATAGCTGCCGTAATCCGACTTTGCCCGATCTCATCCGCTCGACGAGCGGTTGAGATTTTGCTCATCCGGTTGAGGTTGGTGGAGGCTCAACCGATTTTAGTTGAGGCGCGGGAACGGCCGGTGGAGAAAATAAGGCCTCCACCTAATCCGGATGAGGGCGCTGGAACAGCCCCATAAAGTAGGTAAAGGTATTCTGTGGTTGTACATGGCAGCATGGGTGGAGCTTTTCAGAAGAAGTTGGTGTGGCAAAATGTCATATACGCTGGTTATTTTCAATTGTTCAGGTAAAATGGCAATTTCAACGCCAGGAAACCTTCAAATCTGACAAAAGTTGATGGGGCAAAACACAAAGTTGGTAGGGTAATCGCCCCACCATTTGAATAGGAAACTCCAGCAGTGCATGTCAGTCATTTTCAATTCCATCAATAGTTAAAACAAAACTATGTTTGTCATTGATCAGTGGAGCTCTAAAGCAGCGCATTTTGGCCTGGAATCTTTAATATTGTCATTAGTTGGGTTATTTGTCCAAATGTCAAATAAATATAAAGTATTTTACAAGAAATGCACTATTGTTTCCCCAAATGCCAAATGTATCTGCTATTAACTAGGGTAAGCTGGTTATAGGACCATGGGTAAGCTACCATAAGGCTGGATGCACCAAGGTTTGAAGTATGTCTGGTATGTATTAACTATGTATGGTATAGTGGTGTAGGGTAAACTACAGCATGTTCGGACTTGCCCAGCTCTATGGAAATTGATATTGTTTTTCTGACCTCAATTCTAACCTGTACACATACATCACATAGATATGTGTACAGAGCCTGAGGCATTTCAGGCATTTCCTGTTTTGTCAAGATCACATAGGTAATGTATGAAATCTAATTGTTTGATTTAATGTCAGTGACTAACTATTTTTATTTTTGTAAATAATAATAATAATAAGTGATAACCTAGATCTCATAATGCTGAAAGGATTATTTAGTTAAAGAAAAAAAATTAAGGAGCTTCCCGCTTGCACCTTATCAGCCAGCCATGATGAAAAAGGCGCTTTCTTTAGAGAGAAAAAACATAAAAAAGGCTTTCGGCTTGTGCCTTCATCAGCCAGCCATGATGAAAAAGGTGCTTTCTTTATAAAACGTGCAAAAGGCTTTCGGCTTGCACCTTCATCAGCCAGCCATGGCTGATGGCAGTACTTTCTTTAAAAGCGTGTGCCCTAATCCAGTAACAACAATTTAAAAGCGTGCAAAAGGCTTTCGGCTTGCGCCTTCATCAGCCAGTGATGGCTGATGAAGGTGCTTTCTTTAAAGGCACTTTTGCACGCTTTTGTTAAGGAGCTTTTGGATTGCGCCTGCATCAGCCAGCCATGGCTGGTGAAGGTGCAAGCCGAAAGCTCCTTAACTTTTGTTTTCTTAAATAAATCCTTTCAGCATTATGAGAGACAGGTTATCACTTATTGTTATTTTATGTCTCAAAGCAGTGCTAAAACCATTCATGTTTTCATAAAAAAGGCAGATAGGTACAGTAAGTCTAAAAACCTAGATTAATTGTTGGCAATTATATCCTTACCTTACCTTACCGTTGGCGGGACTTTGGGAGGCCAAAGGCCTGATGAGTGATGAACCCGTTCTCATCAAGCTCCTATGATCTGTTAATTCCTCTAGCCTAGCCAGGAATATCATAAATATGACTAGACCAATGCTTGTCAAGCCAGTTCTTGAACTCGTTTGTTGACTGCGCTAGCGCTACGTGGGCAGGCAGGGGGTTTCAGTCATTTATCACATGGCTACTCCAGTGGTTTCTCCGCACTCTTGACTGTGCTCTTGGCTTTGCTACATTCATGAGGTGACCTCTTGTACTTGTGGAGGGAGCTGCCTGAAAGAAGTCCTCCTTTGCCAGGTTGAGGTGACCATTCATGAGCATGTAGACCATGATGACATCCCTCTACGCCTTCTGTAGAGGAGGGATGGGAGCTAGAGTCTGAGGCGTTCCTGATATGGGAGATGACGGGTGTCTGGGACGAGACGGGTGGCACGGCGCTGGACTTTCTCAACTAGGCGCTGATCTTCTTTGTTTGTTTAGGAAACTTGAGTATCTTGATAAAAGAATCACAAGTTAAGGAGCTTTCAGCTTGCACCTTTGAAGGCTCTCAAAGGGCTTTCGGCTTGTGCCTTCATAAGCTAGCCATGGCTGATGAAGGCGCTTTCTTTAGAGGCGTGCAAAGCACGGGTGGAGTTTCCTATTCAAATGGTGAGGCCACTGCCCCACCAACAGTGCTTTGCCCCACCAACTTTTTTCAGATTTGAAGGTTTTCTGGCATTGAAATTATATTTTTTTCACTTCAACCATGCAAACAATCAGGCAATATGATATTTTGCCCCACCAACTTGTTCTGAAAAGCTCCACCCATGGACTGCAAAGGCACTTTCACACGCTTTTGTTAAGGAGCCTTCAGCTTGCCCCTTCATCAGCCAGCCATGGCTGATAAAGGCGCAAGCTGAAAGCTCCTTAACTTGTTTTTCTTTAAAGGGAGTGTGCCTACTCACATCGCTTAGTTGGGGTTATTGGCACTGGTCTATAGAACACAATTTTCTGAATTGAACCATTACATCATTTCTCCAGATTCACCCTAGTTGCTGAGATATTCAAAGACTCCAGGAATTTGCTTGGGAGCAAAAAGTTATCGGGTAGACTCCAGAGGGCTTCCGCTACTAGAAGCACTGCAACTATCGATTAAACTGCTAGCACATTGTTAGCCCCGGCCAATAGCAATTCAACAAAACAGCTCGTGCACGCTGATAGCAGCAGCCGAACAGAAACTGGACGGCCATCATGTTTTTCGATGATGGCCGTTTCGATGATGGCCGATGGCCATTTTTTGAAGAAGATATCAATTTAAGCTACGAAACTTGCGCATTATAAAGTTCACAGTGGCAAGAACGTGCTGTGCAAAACTCGTCTTTCTATCTTGCATGATGTGACCGTAATTGTATTGTCTTATGTGCGCCGTTTTACATAACATCACCATAGTGGCGATCGTTTTATAGATATCGAGAAGAAAAAAAAATATAAGTGAAAATTCAACTAAAAGGACTCCAGATGTGAATTTCATCATATACAACAATCAAACCAACAGCTACTTACCGTAGGAAAAAATATTTTTGACATTCCAAAACAGTAGGCAAACAGTAGGCCTTTAACTAAATCATCCTTTCAGCATTATTAGAGCTAGGTTATCACTTACCTATTATTATCTATTGTGTCGGCCACTGGATAAAATAACTCCCAAGGTGAAACCACAAAGGGTATGTGATGTAATGTACCCAGGATTCACTCCAGGGGGGGGGGGACATTTTTGATGAGAGGGCATAAGGTAAAACACCATAAAAACTTCCTCAGATTTGGCCCACTATATTATTAGGGCATATTTTCAACATTTTTGTCTCCAAAAAGGGGAAAAAATCATTCATTTTGTTTACCAAAGGGGCACATACGGACCTTCAGGGGGATTGCCCCGTTTCCCCCCCCCCCTCCCTTGGGTACGCCCAAGGCTATGTAAACCAGGTAGACCGCTCCGGCCGAAAAAGTGGCGACAACTCGTAATTGAAGTGAAGAGGCTGGCGGTGGCGGAGGTGCGCGGTCTGGCGGCGGCTATTATGTTGTGGGCCGTCGCCCACACCGTGTTTGCCCAGCCGTTGGGCCGTGGCGAGCGGCGTGCAACCAACGGCAACCAAACCACCTTCTACCGTGCCACGCTTATGCTGGTCGCTGGCCAAGCGGTTGGCGCTGTAAGATCATGCTGAATGTGTGGGGAGCCACTTTTGTAGGGTTTTGCGTTGTTGGGAAGACGTTTTAATTTGAATGCTGGGCTGAGGTTCATATGACGGCCTGAAGGGCATTTGTTTTGAGAGCTACGTTTTGTGAGGGGGGGTGCACTGCGCACAGTAGATGCACAGTTTGGCTTTGGTTGGTTGGCTTATGGTTGGCTTACTTATGGTTGGTTGGCTCATTGGCTTATGCTAATATATGAAATGTGATAAGTTCTGTTTTTGGGCGAGGTGGACGAGCATGCAACGCGGGATGCGAGCGGAGCTCAATATATGGTAGACTCTGGAACGTTCTCAGAGACCATGTACAGGACGATTTATAAAATGATATTTTGGTCTCGGGATACGCCAAGGTTCTCAGGGTGAGCTACATCGTCTCTGTGGAGAATGTCTGGGACATGCCAAGGTTCTCAGGGTGAATTAAATTATATCTGTGGAGAATGCCTCGCGATCTACATGGTCTCAAAATAAGTTAATTGAGAATGTTACGCAACACTGATACATTCTCAGCGAAGATAAAGTGTCTTCATTCTGAGAACCTGAGACCATTTCATGTTGTCAAACCGTCTCCAAACATGTGGTTCTCTGCAGAGACAGGATTAGCGCCTGTACGGTCTCAATAGAACTCTACAGAGTCTCGAACGTCTCTCAGTGCTCAATCTTCTTCACAAAATTCGCACCACCGGGGAACCACAGGCTCTCGCTTCCCGGCTTTCGACAATTTCTGAGTTTCGAGCTAGAAGCACACGCCAGGACGCTGATTTGGCCCTCCCGCGCGTGAGAACCGAAGCCGGCAAGAGACGCTTTTTATACAGTGTAGCGCAGCGCTACAACGCGTTGCCGCCGGACCTGCGCGAGGCGTCTTTAGCTTCTTTTAAACGTCAGCTCGGTGCTCTTTTACATGGTGTATGATGGGTGTCGTGTATGTTTATGTCGGTCGCTGTGTGAGTGTGTGTATGATCATGGAGTGTATTTTAGTTTCTAGTATGCATGTTGCTGAGTGTCGTTTTTAACATGCCTCTACCTTTAACCATGACGCGACACTCAGAATAGCCGTTTTATGCATCGGAGAGTGTTTTTACTGTTAATACATACATATATACATACATTAGTCTCTTGAATCTTGATTGCCGCTGTTTTATCGTGTGTATGAAGTGTGCCCATCACTTACCCATCACTGTATGTCCTCGTGCGATTGACTCGGGCTTAAGAATAGCCCTATGACCTCGGTCATGTGTCAGGGATAAGCCCACGAAGTCAATACTGCTGTATAGAGGCACTTTACCCCTGACTTGTGGGAAATTGACGGCTGGAGGTCCCTAACCATACACCAAATGTGTACACAATCGGATCAGCCGTTCCTGAGATATATAATAGGGGTGTGCACGTACGCACGTGCAGAGGCACCCCACCTATGACTTGTGGGAAAGCGGCGGCGGAGGATCCCTAACCACACACCAAATTTGAACACAATCGGCTCAGCCGTTCCTGAGATATATAATAGGGGTGTGCACGTGCGCACGTGCAGGCACCCCATCCATGACTTGTGGGAAGGCGGCGGCGGAGGAGTCCCTAACCACACACCAAATTTGAACACAATCGGCTCAGCCGTTCCTGAGATATATAATAGGGGTGAGCAAGTGCGCACGTGCAGAGGCACCCCACCCCTGAATTGTTGGAAAGTGGCGGCTGAGAGGTCCCTAATCACACACCAAATTTGAATACAATCGGCTAAGCCGTTCCTGAGATATAGCATAGGGGTGTGCACGTGCGCACGTGCAGAGGCACTCCACCCCCGACTTGTGGAAAAGTGGCGGCTGAGAGGTCCCTAACCACACACTAAATTTGAACACAATCGGCCCAGCAGTGACGGAGTTTTTGCGAGAAAACACCTTTCAATACCCCTCACGCGGCACGCGCCACGTGCCCCAGATGAGTCGGCACCGGTCTCAAACAGGGTAGATTGGATGGGGCTGCTCAGCAAAGAGGTCCGCTTGTCAATCGGACGTGCGGTTGCAGATATATTAGCTTCTCAAAAGCGTCGCCACGGGCCGGGCCGGGCCGCTCATATTCATATTTTTTCCCATATACCACGGATGGACGAGAGAGCGCTTTGCGCTCGCTCGTAACAATATTTTGCTTGTCAGGAGGGGCCTGGTATAAAATTTGAACACGTCATCGAGCGGGGATAGCACTGCTGCGTAGCGTTACTCCAGGTGGTTCGTTTCTTGCGACGGTATGTATGTACATTGTACAGGTCACTGCAAAAGTAATGGTAGGTACAGGTCACTGCAAAAGTAATGGTAGGTACAGGTCACTGCAAAAGTAATGGTAGGTACTAGTGACTATTCAGCAAATCGCTTATATCTTCTAAACCGTTTGGAAGAATCGCTCGAAATTTTGTGTGCTGGTCGCTGGCTTTGTCTACCTAAATATGAATCGGTCTTTTGTATTTTCCAATCACCCAATTTTCTGCAATTTGCGAACAATCTTCAGAGCCATCTATCGTCTAAGTTCATAACTTAATTCCTACATACGCTTATGATGCCCCAGCCAGCCATGACCGCACGCGGTCAATCAGCGCTCTCGAATCAGCCGCGCGACTGGGGTTGGTGGAGGTCGGCTAACTGAATGGAGCTCCTGCGTAAAGGCTAGCGTCAGGCAATTTGGTCACGTGGTTTGAACCGTGCGGGCCGGGTCAGCTGGGTCAATGCCCTCTGGGCATGACGCTCGCAGAGGGCCGAGAAGCCGCGAGTTCGGAGCCGGGCAGGCCGGGCTGGGCAGGCCGGGCCCGTAGCCCCTATGTCTATCTCAGGTGAACGCAATTATCGTCATCGTGTGAGTTCAGTGGCGCACGCAGGGGGGTTCAAAGGGGTCAGCTGACCCCCCCCCCCCCCCCCCCCCCGAAATTTCTGAGGGGCCCGTATTTCTGAGGGGCCCGTCTCTGGTAGGGGCCCGGTCTTGGTCAGGCCCGATCGAGGTAGGGGCCCGGTGCTGGCAAAGGCGTCGCATGGGATGATGGGACCAGGTCACAACAGGGTCCGGTCCTCGCATATTCTTGACACGGGCCCGTTTCTGGTAGGGGCCCGGTCTTGGTCAGGCCCGATCGAGGCAGGGGCCCGGTGCTGGCAAAGGCGTGATATGGGGCCCGGTCAGAACGAGGGCCCGGTCACAACAGGGCCCGGTCATTCCATATTCCTGATACGGGCCCGTTTCTGGAAGGGGCCCGGTCTTGGTCAGTTCCGATCGAGGCAGGGTCCCGGTGCTGGCAAAGACGTGGCATGGGGCCCGGTCAGGACGAGGGCTCGGTCACAACAGGGCCCGGTCCTCGCATATTATTGATACGGGCCCGTTTCTGGTAGGGGCCCGGTCTTGGTCAGGCCTGATCGAGGCAGGGGCCCGGTGCTGGCAAAGGCGTGATATGGGGCCCGGTCCTTGCATATTCTTGATATGGCCCCGTTTCTGGTAGGGGCCCGGTCTTGGTCAGGCCTGATCGAGGCAGGGGCCGGTGCTGGCAAAGGCGTGGCATGGGGCCCGGTCAGGACGAGGGCCCGGTCATAACAGGGTTCTCGCATATTCTTGATACGGGTCTGTTTCTGGTAGGGGCCCGGTCTTGGTCAGGCCTGATCGAGGCAGGGGCCCGGTGCTGGCAAAGGCGTGATATGGGGCCCGGTCCTTGCATATTCTTGATACGGGCCCGTTTCTGGTAGGGGCTCGGTCTTGATCAGGCCCGATCGAGGCAGGGGCCCGGTGCTGGGAAAGACGTGATATAGGGCCCGGTCAAAACGAAGTCCCGGTCACAACAGGGCCCGATCCTTGCAAATTCTTGATACGGGCGTATTTGATATTGATATGTATTTTTTACATTATCCATTGTTGCTTCAGGAAATGGTGTATGGCAACTTGTGGCAACATGATGGTGGGCGCGAATGACGTAGTCGAGGCGCACTAAAACCCCAACGATGATGATGATGACATAACTACCGGGGATCGGACTGCCTTATCTGCCTAACCTGTAAAATATAATTGTTGTTGTTGTCATTTACCTCATTTCGTCAAATTTACTCTCGACAGTTGTCCGCACATCAGCAGCACACGCACCTAAAATTCGCACTTTCGCACACGCAGTCACCTTAGACATAGACATAGACATAGACATTTATTTCACGCAGGATCCGACAATTTCGGCTTTTCACCTTTGCACGTCTTATAAGTAAAAACATAGTAAATAAAATATGAGAATGAATGATGCACACACACTTTCGTTACATACCATATAACATCGCATGACATTCCACGTGGTAGTGATAGCTTATTCTAACCGGGCTCAGTCTTCAGGCAACGATACAGCGCCGTCTTAAATGATTCGAGCTCACGTCTGTTCTGGCTCACACTGTTGAACAGTTTGACGCCACTATACGCAATCTGTCGTCTGCCAGTTTCTGTTCTGATTGCTGGAAGTCGCAGCCGGTTGTTGTGTCGTGTTTGGTGCTCATGTTTGTAGTCGGCGGATGTGATAATCGCACATAATGTTTCGGGCAACTCTGACGAAATTGTTTTACTGACCATTTGAGCGCGGTGGTACTGGACCAGTTGAGTAGCCGGAAGCCAGTTGAGACCTTTGAGCACCCCCGAGATTTGGTCAAACTTCTTCTTTCCGCTTATAACTCTAGCACTGAAATTTATGATCTTTTGGATCCTGTGAAGTTCAGTCTTACTGCAAGTGCCGTAGATCGACACACAGTATCTTACTATGGAGATCACTAGCGCGGTGACTATCGGTTTGATGGATGACTTTGGCAGGGAATGTTTCGCGTGCACCAGCGTCATCAGACTACCGCTACATTTTGCCACGACGTGATCTACGTGGTCTACAAAGGTGAAATGCCTGTCCATATAAAGGCCAAGGTTTTGTACCACTCGTGATTCCTGGATCGCTGTTCCACAAAAATTGACAGTTATTTTGGGGTGGTTTTTCAGCATCGCTTTCGTTCCAAAAACGATCATTTGCGTCTTACTGGCATTTACTTTGAGACGGTTTTCGTTGAACCAATCTGAGAGCTGACTGAGCGCACGTTCCATTGTCATGATCATGCCAGACACATGTTTCTTTTGCCCTGTTATCAGTAACTGGGTATCATCTGCAAATTGTATGATTTCGACTCCGTCAACATAAAGGCCCATATCATTTGCGTAAATTGCATACAGCAAACAGCTTAATGATCCGCCCTGGTAAACTCCTATACTATTGGGTAGACTGCTGGACATGATCGGCTCGCCTTCGCTCCCGTTTACTTTAACCTGCTGAGAATGTCCAGCTAAATAGTTAGCAATCTATTTCACACTGATTCCGTATAGCGTAAGTTTTTTTAGCAGTCTCTGGTGATCAACGGTGTCAAAACATTTTGATAGATCCAACATCACCAATATGCTGATACAGCCTTCATCAATGCCCCGGTAAATGCGCTCAGTCACAACGGCTAACGCTGTTTCGGTTGAATGAGACTGCCGATAGCCGTGCTGATTGGACGTGAACAAGCAGTTGTCCCTAAAATATTGAACCAGCTGTCGTTGTACTATACGTTCTATAATTTTTGTGATGGCCGGTAAAATCGACACAGGGCGGTAATGAGATGGCGCTGATGCGTTTGCTGTCTTTGACAACGGTGTAATGACGGCGTGTTTCCATGATTGCGGAACTTCGCCATGACTCAAACTGTTATTAATTATATTCAGCAAGACCGGTCAGACGCCATAAAATAATTTCTGAAACATTTGCACGCTAATCCCTTGTACCCCTGTTGCCGTGGAGGGTTTCATGTTGTGTACGACTGTCGCCAATGCATCGATATCAACGGTCTCAACATCAAATATGCCAGTATGCACTCTGGGTAAACGCACTGGCATGGACTGCGACGGTTCAGGCACACTGTTGGCTGTTATCTGGCCCACCTGTGAGAAGAATGCATTAAGTGCGTTTGGCGTGATCTGCGGTATATCATGAGCTCCCTTGCTGTCCCCTATGATTGGTTTCAGTATACGCCACATTTTCGTAGGTCCCGCTTTCCTACACTCATTCTCAAAGTAGACTGCGGTATCTGACCGAATCGCCGCTCGACACTGACGGTTAATTTCCTTGTAGCGCTCTCGTCCGGTGGCCGACGTATCTATGAGCGCTCGGCGGCGACCGGCCAACAGGTCACGTGTGGCCGCCGTTACAGGTGGCGCCCCGGGCAGTGACACACGCATGCGCCGGATCGGCGCTACAGTATCCAAGGCGCTCAGAAACATACTGAACTTACACGACATTGACAAGAAAATTATAATGTCTCAGGTCCCATGCTGTAGGGGGCCCGCTCAAAAACAAGTGACCGAAATCCGCGAAGTTTTCTAAAAACGGGTGGGGGCCCGCTCACAAGGGGCCCGCTTTTAGGGCTCTGACCCCCCCCCCCCCAAATGGAATCCTGCGTGCGCCGCTGTGTGAGTTATTTTAGCGTGCTTAGCTGACTGACAAAAACGGATTGAATAGAATGTTACGATGAACGGACAAGTAATGTAGGAAGTTGATAGATTTGTAAAGAGGCATACACGAAAGAACACAGCATAGCAATAATAACGGTGGGAGGGGGGGGGGAGCACCGAAGCTCTTGAAGATGTTTCAAAGAACTGTGGAAGCTACTCCAATATTAGACTATAAACCCAGTACTAAGTGAATCAATTTTATCTGTATAAGCATTAAAAGGACACATTCCGATCAAAGTAACGTAGGTATATTTTAGACGTTTCCGTAAGGCTTTGTATTTGTGGGGTAGCCCCGACCGGTGGGTAGCCCCAGACTCCTTAAAATGGAATTACAATTTCTTGAAATTTATTTTTGCCTCGCCTCAAACGTTTATTACATCCGTTTTTGCAATACCTTTGCATCTATGGCGGATGGGCAATCAATTCGACTTTCAGCTTAATTAACTGCAAATCAATTCGGTTTTGAATATCCTCACAAGTGTATCAAAAGTTATGAGTGTTTGAGAAAATGACAATGTTCATAATACATGTACACCATTTCCTGAAAATCGTTAAGACATACCAAAACATAATACTATAAACATGAGTAGGTCATTGTGCACGAAAACGGTTTGCTTTTGTCACTCTTTTAAAAAAAGAGTGTGCACACCAGAATCTTGCAGCATGGAAAAACAACCAACGAGGTAGTATCGACCACAATAACAAGGGTTTAGCTAACCAAATCAATGTCATTTCAATCATCAAACAAATTTATTACCCAAACAATAAGCGACAATCATAGACACAACGATAATACCTTGCAATCATTGCAATCATTGCCGACAGTGCTCACCTTTCTCTGTTATAGGCCAATTTCCACAAACCTTAAATCTACTTTTTTCTCAACATTACCAACCTCATTATAATATGCTTGTTCGATGTTAGATTATTTGTTTTCTCATATACGTTCTAGTTTACGTGGTATTTCTTATATGATAAATACATTTGAAGAGGCTCTAATTTGAAATATTTGATTTACACCGAAAATGTTCGCTGTGGGGAATGCCCAACTAGCTGGCCGGTATTATCCGATTTCCAAATTTGGGATATCATGGTATAGAACCGTCTTCAGCTCACCATCCTAAAAAAATCGTCGATCCACATATCGACATCTCGACCCCCCAGGGCCTGGTGGACTCCCTCGGTCTCAGCCGCACGAGACCGCTGTCGACTCTGGCATCGGGTTTGGGTCGAATAAGGGAGGCCATGGCAGGGCGTCGTGCATAACTGCTATCATGAGGCTAGGCGGGCTTATAGGCGCGCCCGCAAGGTAGCTGCTCGCTCCAGTATTGACCAGGAAGCTAAACTCCTTCACAGGCTTCGCCAAGGAAATCTTCCATCTTTTTGGAGACATGTAGGAAGAGTTCGCCGCGAGCAGCAGCCTGTTCAGTGTGCGCTAGATGCCGAATGCTTTCGTGCACATTTCTCAGCGATCCATGAGGATAGCGAAGAGCAGCTCAGCCCTTCCCAGAGACTGATTCGTGACGCAGTAGCTGAGCGATTTGCCGAAGGTTGTGACGATGCTGAGCCAAGGGTTGTAGCACGAGAGGAGGTGACTCAGCTTATCCCGAGACTGAAGCGAGGCTCCGCCCCAGGACCTGATTCTGTAACCGTCGAGCATTTGCTTTTTGGTCAGTGTCCTGAATTGCTTGAGGTATTGCTGGCTTGCTGACAGCTTGTTTTGCAACTGGACGTGTCCCAGCCTCCTTTTCGACTAGTGTGGTGAAGCCGATTTGAAAAAAGCCGGGTATGGACCCTAATCTGCTAGATAATTATAGGCCCATCTCATTGACGTCTACTCTGTCCAAGCTACTTGAGCTTCTAGTGTTAACCGAATTGGAGTCCTCTTTCGTTCCGCATGACCTACAGTTTGGGTTTGTTCACCATAGAGGTACAACTGAGGCGTCCCTGTTGGACAGTGAGACGGTGCAATGGCATCTAAGGAGAGGCTCTCCTGTGTTTGCGGCCAATTTGGACGCTAGGAAATTTTTTTACCGGATTTGGCATGACGGTCTTTTTTGGCACCTCATCGAGCTTCTGAGTGTCAGAACTTGGTGCCTATTGCTTTGGTGGTACCGAGAACTGCTTGGTCAAGTAGCCTTTCGAGGGTTTCAGTCTCGTGACTTCCGAGTGCACAGGGGAACTAGGCAAGGGACAATTTTGTCGCCAACGCTGGCCAATGTTTTCCTCCGTCCTTTATTAGCGGCGCTGGATGACAGCGGCAGAGGGGCAGTCCTCCATGGATGTCATGTTTCCGGCGGCCTGTTATGCTGATGATCTGTGTCTCCTATCGTGTAACGTCAGCTATCTTGGTCATCTCCTATTTCTTGTGGAGAAGTTTGCAATAAACTGGAGGCTAGAGTTCACGAGTCCTGAGAAAGCCAAGACCAAGAGTCATTGTATTGTTTTTGGCAGTGACGCACTGGCAGAGGCACCGTCATGGTTCCTTACTGACCAACAACTTAGAGTAGTCAGTGAGACAGAGCATCTTGGCACTGTCGTCTCTTCTAACTTGCAGGCGAAACAGCACATCAATCAGCGTGTGAAGCGTGCCCCGCGGCTCCTTCTATGGCCTAACGCTGCTGGCATCTTCAGCAAAGATTTAGCCCCCTTGGACAAGGCATTCCTGTGGCGCACGATTGTGGCTCCTTCTCTGACCTTTGGAATTGCAGTTGTCCCGCTCCGCCTGAGATGTCAGTGAGCTTGAAAGCTTTCAAGCTCGCCATCTCAAGGCGGCGCTTGGACTGCCACCTCAGGCCCACCATTCAGCCCTACTTGCGGCACTTGGAGTGTCAAGCATCAGGAGACCCAGAGATGCATAGTTTTTCGCGGGGCTTTGCAATGTCTTTAAGTCAGAGCACAGGCTGTCCAGAGCCATGACGCGAGGCTTAGCCGTGCTAGCTGTTGACTCTTCCCAGCTGGATGGATCGTTTCTGGGGCTCGTGCATAGCATGTGTAATTATAATTTGAAAATGTTCTGTCTTTGGCCTCGGGGAACATCGACCCAGAAATGATCCATCCGCAGTCAGAGCCTGATGGAGTCGTTGACTCACTCCGTTTTTTTGGCATCGTGCACAAGATGAAACTGACCGCCATCTGTTGCGCCTTATGGTGATGCCATGGTATTAGGTAATATATGGCGATGCCGACCTTTTACCCTGATGTGGTCTCTTGGGATATTGATGCTGTACTGTACAATATCGTGATGCTCTGTTTTTGTGCAATGATGTGTGTGCGCACTGGCCACTGCTCTTGGAATTTGTCACTACATGTGATGCAAATAAACGTGATGATGATGATGATGATATGCTGAATACTGCTTTTCCACAAATGAGACATTGGTGATGTCATTATTATGGGTGGAACAATAAGCAAGGTGAATGGAATGACATGTAATGTATGGCAAAGTTAGTTATTAAATGAAATTAATGTAATTAATTATTAATTATTTTTAATTAGTAAATGTATTATTTATATTTCATGTATTCTGTACGTTTCAGCACAGAGAGCTTCGGCAGTCATTTTTTCCATACTGCTCAGCCCTCCGTGTTATATAATAATTAAATAAATTTATCTTACTTAAAGGGAATAT
>JAXIVJ010009830.1:0-2500 GCA_036785665.1 Chirona hameri
TCAGCAACATCATCATCAACATCATCATCAACAGCAACATCATCATCAGCAACATCATCATCAGCAACATCATCATCATCATCATCATCATCATCATCATCATCATCATCATCATCATCATCATCATCATCATCATCATCATCATCATCATCATCATCATCATCATCATCATCATCATCATCATCATCATCATCATCATCATCATCATCATCATCATCATCATCATCATCATCATCATCATCATCATCATCATCATCATCATCATCATCATCATCATCATCATCATCATCATCATCATCATCATCATCATCATCATCATCATCATCATCATCATCATCATCATCATCATCATCATCATCATCATCATCATCATCATCATCATCATCATCATCATCATCATCATCATCATCATCATCATCATCATCATCATCATCATCATTATCATCATCATGCCCGGAGGCGGTGTTGTACCGCCTCCGGGCATACCACACCGCCTCCGGGCATACAACACCGCCTCCGGGCATACTACACCGCCTCCGGGCATACCACACCGCCTCCGGGCATACAACACCGCCTCCGGGCATACTACACCGCCTCCGGCATACCACACCGCCTCCGGGCATACAACACCGCCTCCGGGCATACGACACCGCCTCCGGGCATACCACACCGCCTCCGGGCATACAACACCGCCTCTGGGCATACAACACCGCCTCCGGGCATACCACACCGCCTCCGGGCATACAACACCGCCTCCGGGCATACAACACCGCCTCCGGGCATACCACACCGTCTCACGTCATCATCAGCAACATCATCAGCAACATCATCAGCAACATCATCAGCAACATCACCAGCAACATCATCATCAACATCATCAGCAACATTATCAGCAACATCATCAGCAACATCATCATCAACATCATCATCAACATCATCATCAACATCATCATCAACATCAACATCATCATCAACATCATCATCATCATCATAATCAACATCATCATCAACATCATCATCAACATCATCATCAACATCATCATCAACATCATCATCAACATCATCATCAACATCATCATCAACATCATCATCAACATCATCAGCAACATCATCAGCAACATCATCATCAACATCATCAGCAACATCATCAACAACATCATCATCAGCAACATCATCATCAGCAACATCATCATCAGCAACATCATCATCATCATCATCATCATCATCATCATCATCATCATCATCATCATCATCATCATCATCATCATCATCATCATCATCATCATCATCATCATCATCATCATCATCATCATCATCATCATCATCATCATCATCATCATCATCATCATCATCATCATCATCATCATCATCATCATCATCATCATCATCATCATCATCATCATCATCATCATCATCATCATCATCATCATCATTATCATCATCATGCCCGGAGGCGGTGTTGTACCGCCTCCGGGCATACCACACCGCCTCCGGGCATACAACACCGCCTCCGGGCATACTACACCGCCTCCGGGCATACCACACCGCCTCCGGGCATACAACACCGCCTCCGGGCATACTACACCGCCTCCGGGCATACCACACCGCCTCCGGGCATACAACACCGCCTCCAGGCATACTACACCGCCTCCGGGCATACCACACCGCCTCCGGGCATACAACACCGCCTCCGGGCATACTACACCGCCTCCGGGCATACCACACCGCCTCCGGGCATACAACACCGCCTCCGGGCATACAACACCGCCTCCGGGCATACCACACCGTCTCACGTCATCATCAGCAACATCATCAGCAACATAATCAGCAACATCATCAGCAACATCACCAGAAACATCATCATCAACATCATCAGCAACATCATCATCAACATCATCAGCAACATCACCAGCAACATCATCATCAACATCATCAGCAACATCATCAGCAACATCATCAGCAACATCATCATCAACATCATCATCAACAGCAACATCATCAGCAACATCATCATCAGCAACATCATCATCATCATCATCATCATCATCATCATCATCATCATCATCATCATCATCATCATCATCATCATCATCATCATCATCATCATCATCATCATCATCATCATCATCATCATCATCATCATCATCATCATCATCATCATCATCATCATCATCATCATCATCATCATCATCATCATCATCATCATCATCATCATCATCATCATCATCATCATCATCATAATCATCATCATCATCATCATCATCATCATCATCATCATCATCATCATCATCATCATCATCATCATCATCATCATCATCATCATCATCATCATCATCATCATCATCATCATCATCATCATCATCATCATCATCATCATCATCATCATTATCATCATCATGCCCGGAGGCGGTGTTGTACCGCCTCCGGGCATACCACACCGCCTCCGGGCATACAACACCGCCTCCGGGCATACTACACCGCCTCCGGGCATACCACACCG
>JAXIVJ010009830.1:17500-20000 GCA_036785665.1 Chirona hameri
ATCATCATCATCATCATCATCATCATCATCATCATCATCATCATCATCATCATCATCATCATCATCATCATCATCATCATCATCATCATCATCATCATCATCATCATCATCATCATCATCATCATCATCATCATCATCATCATCATCATCATCATCATCATCATCATCATCATCATCATCATCATTATCATCATCATGCCCGGAGGCGGTGTTGTACCGCCTCCGGGCATACCACACCGCCTCCGGGCATACAACACCGCCTCCGGGCATACTACACCGCCTCCGGGCATACCACACCGCCTCCGGGCATACAACACCGCCTCCGGGCATACTACACCGCCTCCGGGCATACCACACCGCCTCCGGGCATACAACACCGCCTCCGGGCATACGACACCGCCTCCGGGCATACCACACCGCCTCCGGGCATACAACACCGCCTCTGGGCATACAACACCGCCTCCGGGCATACCACACCGCCTCCGGGCATACAACACCGCCTCCGGGCATACAACACCGCCTCCGGGCATACCACACCGTCTCACGTCATCATCAGCAACATCATCAGCAACATCATCAGCAACATCATCAGCAACATCACCAGCAACATCATCATCAACATAATCAGCAACATTATCAGCAACATCATCAGCAACATCATCATCAACATCATCATCAACATCATCATCAACATCATCATCAACATCAACATCATCATCAACATCATCATCATCATCATAATCAACATCATCATCAACATCATCATCAACATCATCATCAACATCATCATCAACATCATCATCAACATCATCATCAACATCATCATCAACATCATCATCAACATCATCAGCAACATCATCAGCAACATCATCATCAACATCATCAGCAACATCATCAACAACATCATCATCAGCAACATCATCATCAGCAACATCATCATCAGCAACATCATCATCATCATCATCATCATCATCATCATCATCATCATCATCATCATCATCATCATCATCATCATCATCATCATCATCATCATCATCATCATCATCATCATCATCATCATCATCATCATCATCATCATCATCATCATCATCATCATCATCATCATCATCATCATCATCATCATCATCATCATCATCATCATCATCATCATCATCATCATCATCATCATCATCATCATCATCATCATTATCATCATCATGCCCGGAGGCGGTGTTGTACCGCCTCCGGGCATACCACACCGCCTCCGGGCATACAACACCGCCTCCGGGCATACTACACCGCCTCCGGGCATACCACACCGCCTCCGGGCATACAACACCGCCTCCGGGCATACTACACCGCCTCCGGGCATACCACACCGCCTCCGGGCATACAACACCGCCTCCAGGCATACTACACCGCCTCCGGGCATACCACACCGCCTCCGGGCATACAACACCGCCTCCGGGCATACTACACCGCCTCCGGGCATACCACACCGCCTCCGGGCATACAACACCGCCTCCGGGCATACAACACCGCCTCCGGGCATACCACACCGTCTCACGTCATCATCAGCAACATCATCAGCAACATAATCAGCAACATCATCAGCAACATCACCAGAAACATCATCATCAACATCATCAGCAACATCATCATCAACATCATCAGCAACATCACCAGCAACATCATCATCAACATCATCAGCAACATCATCAGCAACATCATCAGCAACATCATCATCAACATCATCATCAACAGCAACATCATCATCAGCAACATCATCATCAGCAACATCATCATCATCATCATCATCATCATCATCATCATCATCATCATCATCATCATCATCATCATCATCATCATCATCATCATCATCATCATCATCATCATCATCATCATCATCATCATCATCATCATCATCATCATCATCATCATCATCATCATCATCATCATCATCATCATCATCATCATCATCATCATCATCATCATCATCATCATCATCATCATCATCATCATCATCATCATCATCATCATCATCATCATCATCATCATCATCATCATCATCATCATCATCATCATCATCATCATCATCATCATCATCATCATCATCATCATCATCATCATCATCATCATCATCATCATCATCATCATCATCATCATCATCATCATCATCATCATTATCATCATCATGCCCGGAGGCGGTGTTGTACCGCCTCCGGGCATACCACACCGCCTCCGGGCATACAACACCGCCTCCGGGCATACTACACCGCCTCCGGGCATACCACACCGCCTCCGGGCATACAACACCGCCTCCGGGCATACTACACCGCCTCCGGGCATACCACACCGCCTCCGGGCATACAACACCGCCTCCGGGCATACTACACCGCCTCCGGGCATACCACACCGCCTCCGGGCATACAACACCGCCTCCGGGCATACTACACCGCCTCCGGGCATACCAGACCGCCTCCGGGCATACAACACCGCCTCCGGGCATACAACACCGCCT
>JAXIVJ010009830.1:42500-45000 GCA_036785665.1 Chirona hameri
CAGCAACATCATCATCAGCAACATCATCATCATCATCATCATCATCATCATCATCATCATCATCATCATCATCATCATCATCATCATCATCATCATCATCATCATCATCATCATCATCATCATCATCATCATCATCATCATCATCATCATCATCATCATCATCATCATCATCATCATCATCATCATCATCATCATCATCATCATCATCATCATCATCATCATCATCATCATCATCATCATCATCATCATCATCATCATCATCATCATCATCATCATCATCATCATCATCATCATCATCATCATCATCATCATCATCATCATCATCATCATCATCATCATCATCATCATCATCATCATCATCATCATCATCATCATCATCATCATCATCATCATCATCATCATCATCATCATCATCATCATCATCATCATTATCATCATCATGCCCGGAGGCGGTGTTGTACCGCCTCCGGGCATACCACACCGCCTCCGGGCATACAACACCGCCTCCGGGCATACTACACCGCCTCCGGGCATACCACACCGCCTCCGGGCATACAACACCGCCTCCGGGCATACTACACCGCCTCCGGGCATACCACACCGCCTCCGGGCATACAACACCGCCTCCGGGCATACGACACCGCCTCCGGGCATACCACACCGCCTCCGGGCATACAACACCGCCTCTGGGCATACAACACCGCCTCCGGGCATACCACACCGCCTCCGGGCATACAACACCGCCTCCGGGCATACAACACCGCCTCCGGGCATACCACACCGTCTCACGTCATCATCAGCAACATCATCAGCAACATCATCAGCAACATCATCAGCAACATCACCAGCAACATCATCATCAACATCATCAGCAACATTATCAGCAACATCATCAGCAACATCATCATCAACATCATCATCAACATCATCATCAACATCATCATCAACATCAACATCATCATCAACATCATCATCATCATCATAATCAACATCATCATCAACATCATCATCAACATCATCATCAACATCATCATCAACATCATCATCAACATCATCATCAACATCATCATCAACATCATCATCAACATCATCAGCAACATCATCAGCAACATCATCATCAACATCATCAGCAACATCATCAACAACATCATCATCAGCAACATCATCATCAGCAACATCATCATCAGCAACATCATCATCATCATCATCATCATCATCATCATCATCATCATCATCATCATCATCATCATCATCATCATCATCATCATCATCATCATCATCATCATCATCATCATCATCATCATCATCATCATCATCATCATCATCATCATCATCATCATCATCATCATCATCATCATCATCATCATCATCATCATCATCATCATCATCATCATCATCATCATCATCATCATCATTATCATCATCATGCCCGGAGGCGGTGTTGTACCGCCTCCGGGCATACCACACCGCCTCCGGGCATACAACACCGCCTCCGGGCATACTACACCGCCTCCGGGCATACCACACCGCCTCCGGGCATACAACACCGCCTCCGGGCATACTACACCGCCTCCGGGCATACCACACCGCCTCCGGGCATACAACACCGCCTCCAGGCATACTACACCGCCTCCGGGCATACCACACCGCCTCCGGGCATACAACACCGCCTCCGGGCATACTACACCGCCTCCGGGCATACCACACCGCCTCCGGGCATACAACACCGCCTCCGGGCATACAACACCGCCTCCGGGCATACCACACCGTCTCACGTCATCATCAGCAACATCATCAGCAACATAATCAGCAACATCATCAGCAACATCACCAGAAACATCATCATCAACATCATCAGCAACATCATCATCAACATCATCAGCAACATCACCAGCAACATCATCATCAACATCATCAGCAACATCATCAGCAACATCATCAGCAACATCATCATCAACATCATCATCAACAGCAACATCATCATCAGCAACATCATCATCAGCAACATCATCATCATCATCATCATCATCATCATCATCATCATCATCATCATCATCATCATCATCATCATCATCATCATCATCATCATCATCATCATCATCATCATCATCATCATCATCATCATCATCATCATCATCATCATCATCATCATCATCATCATCATCATCATCATCATCATCATCATCATCATCATCATCATCATCATCATCATCATCATCATCATCATCATCATCATCATAATCATCATAATCATCATCATCATCATCATCATCATCATCATCATCATCATCATCATCATCATCATCATCATTCATCATCATCATCATCATCATCATCATCATCATCATCATCATCATCATCATCATCATCATCATCATCATCATCATCATCATCATCATCATTATCATCATCATGCCCGGAGGCGGTGTTGTACCGCCTCCGGGCATACCACACCGCCTCCGGGCATACAACACCGCCTCCGGGCATACTACACCGCCTC
>JAXIVJ010009831.1:0-49531 GCA_036785665.1 Chirona hameri
ATATATATATATATATTCATTTTTGTAATGTTCAAGATATCCATGAAAAAAAACTTCAAAAAATAAAAAAAAAATTTAAAAAGCATAGACTTGCAACCTAACTACCTAACTTACGTATCTAACGGCGATGACTTAAAATTGCCGCTTGTCAACACCAGTATAAAAAAACAGCAAAACGCTCGAAAGCGCAGCAGCGGTGATGGGCCCGGCCACGACTGGACCAGAGCACCAGTGACGTCATCGCTAAGCTTTGCTGCTCGGCAGCCGATACATGGGGAATCCAGGGATGACACCCCCCTGTGCAAACGTACTTGAATCGCGTCGTTACTGGCACAAACAGCGCCATAATTGTCGCTGTCTCAGCTGCGCTAACATCAATATAATACCTAGACAGCCAACTCGCGCGCCGCATACGCCGGACGGTCCGTTCCCACTGTGTGGTGGCGTCAGCCGTCCTGGGGGTAACCGGACAAAAGGTAACCGGACAAAAGTCAAAAAGTAAAAGGACAAAAAGTCAAATGTGAAAAAGTCGAATGACAAAAAGTCAAATAGGCTAAAAGTCAAATGCAAAAAGTCAAAACGGCAAAAAGTCAAATGGGCAAAGAGTCAAATGGAAAAAAAGTAAAAAAGCAAAAAGTCCAATGCAAAATTCAAATAGGCAAAAAGTTAAATGGGATGAAAGTCCAATGCGAAAAGTCAAAACAGCAAAAAGTAAAAAAGGCAAAAAGTCAAATGCAAAAAGTCAAAAGGATAAAAGTCAAATGCAAAAAGTCAAACAGGCAAAAAGTTCAAATTGATAAAAGTCAAAAAGGCAGAAAGTTAAATGCAAAAAGTCAAAAAGGCAAAAAGTCAAAAACGCAAAAGTCAAAAACGCAAAAAGTCAAATGCAAAAAGTCAAAAGGGCAAAAAAGTCACATGCAAAAGGTCAAAAGGGTGACAAGTCTAATGCAAAAAGTCAAATGGGCAAAAATAGCTGATTCACGGCTCCGCGTCATGCCAAAGCTTGTGGTGAGAGTAAGTTACTTCGCTTCGCTCCATACAGGAGAGGGGTCTTGGGCGTTAAGTCAAACTTCAAAAAGTAAAATGCAAACGTCACAAAATCAGAGGGAATAAAGCTCAAATGTAAAAAACGGCTATACCAGGGGCGGATCCAGGGATAAAAATCGGGGGGGGGGCACATCAGACGTCAAGAGGCCCTCGAGCTGAGAAGGGCCCCGAGCGTTTTTGCAGGTCTGAAAGGGCCTCAGTCGGTCTGACAGTGTATTTTCAGCAAGAGAAAGACCCTTGACAAGCCTAAGAAGGCCCTCGTCAGGCCTGAAAGAGTCCCATACCGGTCTGAGAAGGCCCATGACAGGCCTGAGAGGGCACTATGCAGGGCGACGCGGATAATTTTTTGAGTGCGGGGTCGGCTAAAATGATGAGAACAAAAATGTAACCACATTCAACTCGAGTTGTGCACCTTCGGTGGGTTAAGGGGAAAGCGATGGTGGTGGAATGGGTTCTTTAAGTGATTTTTGGGAAAACTTATGCGGTACCGAGCCATTCTGCCTTGTGCCGCAACGTTAACTTATGCCGTGACCTGAGGTCAAACGATGACCTGAAGGGCTTAGGTTGCTCTTTGTGCACCATCTATGATCTTTTGTGAATATTAAGCTATTGGGCTGATTCCCTAAGTTGTTTAGGAAAAAGTTATGCGGTACCGCGCCATTGTCTAAAATGTCTCATTGCAAAATGTGGACGTGACCGGAGGTCAAACGGTGACATTTTCGGATAAAATATTTTGTTGTGGCAAAAATTGTGGCACTGTGATGACTCGTCTACTTCAATTATTGTAGGAGTTTGCGGTACCGCGATTTTTTTCCAAAACCGTATTTTTCACGTATTTGTGTGACCTAAGGTCACACAGTAGCAGAGTAAAGTCATCTGTTGTGTTGTGCATAAACTATGGTCACTTGCGGATGGTTTTGTGCTCAATTGCATATATAAGTGCGCTTTCTGAGATTTTATAGGGTACCGCGCAAATAGTTATCACCCATTGAAAGCATACATTTTTGACCTGAGGTCAAACAGTGACCCGGGATGGTCCAATCTTGGTTTGTTCACAATCTTCACCCTATGCCGAGTATTTTTGAATCAGGAAATGTTTATCTAAGTCAATTAGGTGAAAAGTTATGGGGCACCGCGTATTTGACCTGTTTGACCTATGTAGGTCAAACCGTTTCTTATATTACTGTATAACTTCATAGGCTGTGTACTGACGGCATTGGGTTTATCGTGTGCAAATTTGGGCGAAGTCGGAATTACTTTGAATACGTATTGGAATACAAATACGAATACGTTGCTGTATTCACGGACGTTTCTTATTCGACGTATGTCATTGTACAATGTACATGCACTGTACAAATATCTTTAAAGTTAACGGATTAATGTATTAACTTCTGCTTCCGTGAACTTTCCATTATCTTTTCGGAATTTGTTACTTTTCGCCGTTGACTTGCGCTTTTGACTTTTTGCGCTTTTGACTTTTCGCATTTAACTTTTTGCGTTTATGACTTTTTGCATTTGACTTGTTTGCATTTTTGACTTTTTGCATTTTAATTTTTGCGTTTTTTACTTTTTGTTTTTGACTTTTTGCTTTTGACTTTTAGCATTTGACTTTTATGTTTTTGATTCCTTGCCATTTGACTTCTTGTCCTCTTGACTTTTTGCGGTTTTACTTTTTGCTTTTGACTTTTTGTCCTTTTGACTTTTTGCCGTTTTGACTTTTTGCATTTAACTTTTTGCGTTTTTGACTTTTTGCTTTTGACTTTTTGCTTTTGACTTTTTGCGTTTTTGACTTTTTGCCTATTTGACTTTTTGCATTTTACTTTTATGTTTTTGACTCCTTGCCATTTGACTTCTTGTCCTCTTGACTTTTTGCGGTTTTGACTTTTTGCTTTTGACTTTTTGTCCTTTTGACTTTTTGCCGTTTTGACTTTTTGCATTTTACTTTTAGCCGATTTGACTTTTTGTCCTTTGACTTTTCACATTTGACTTTTTGTCTTTTGACTTTTTCACATTGGACTTTTTGTCCTAAAATCCGTCCTGGGGGGCAAAACATCGCGGGCGCCACAGGGACCAATGTATAAATGGCAAATCTGAACAGCGTCCTGACTGGACTACGCTTGGAAAAGTGGTGCAAAGTAGCATCATATTATTCGTTGGAGATTCTAGATTTAGCCCAAACGAATTATAAGGTTCCACCTGGTCATGGAATTTCTGGAGAGCAGCTCACATGATCGGTTACCATGACCTTATTTTGGGTGTAAAAACAACGTTACTTTCCGTTGCAAATGCGATCTAAGCTTCACATACTTCATATACTAAGCTTAGATCGCATTTGCAACGGAAAGTGAACGGTATAACGTGGTTGTTACATCCCAAATAAGGCCATGGTAACCGATCATTTCAGCTGCTCTCCAGAAATTACATGACCAGGTGGAAACTTATCATTCGTTTTGGCTCAATCTCCAGCAAATACTTTGCTACTGATGCTACTTTGCACCACTTCTTCCAAGCGTAGCCTAGTCAGGGCACCGATCAAATTTGCCCTTTATACATTGGTCCCCATGGCGCGCCGCGATGTGTTGCCCCCAGGGCTGGTGAGTTCGTGGTGGCGCCACCACGCAGACCGGGAGGACGGCGCAAGACGGCTGTCTAGGTATCTGTCTGTCAGTCAGTCAGGCAGTCTAGGTATGGCTGTCAGTGCACACCTGACTCACCGGCATGACAGCGACGCGGATGAGGCTAGTCATGGGGCAGCCGCGATGTCGCCGTGTTTTCTTCAGCTGTAAATATTGGCTTGGGGAACCCTGCTAGTAAATCAAAATACACTATTTTTGACAGGGCGGAGGCGTGGTCGACCGGTCACGTGCCGACAGGCCGGATATGAAGCCACCACCGTTGGCGGAGGAGTTTGGCAGCTGCTGTATCTAACGAGAGATCTGCGATAGCCGCCAGCTAACGAAGCTTTCACGGATGGGCGGCAGCCGCGGACCTGGGGCTCCCAAACAGTTGAAGGCGGTCCCGCAATTAGAGTACGCTGGAGGGTACCTAGCTACCCACCGTCTCATCATTGCAATAATATATTTGGAAATGTATGATGATCACCTCACCACGGATGGTAAGTTTCAGCAGACGCTGGTGTGTGCTGATTGCCGGGTACATTATACCAGTAAGACGCCTTAATCGGCGAAGGACGAGCGAGCCCGTATAAAACCGATAGCAAGGAAATTGGTTACGGAACAGGGGTGTGCACATGCGCACGTGCAGTGTGACCCAGAGTTTGACTTGCGTAACATTGCCAGTGTTGTGGTCTCAAACCACACACCAAATTTCAGCTTAATCGGTCCAGCCGCTTCTCAGCTATAGCAGGATAACGTTGTCTGACACCCCTGACGCGGCACATGCCACGCGCCATGCTGACCTCTCACGTGAGACGAAACTTGTCAATAACATAATTGATTGAATGGTGCTATCAGATGGCGAAGACCGCTTGTCAATAGGATGCGGGATTCCAAAGATATAAGCTCCTCAAAAGCGTTACGGTCGGGCCGGGTCGGGTCGGGTCGGGTCGGGTTGGGTCGTCCGCTTATATGTGAGCAAAATACCGTATTCAGTGAGGACTCGCGAGCGCTTCGCACTCGATCGTAATTACAAATATGGATATTTCGCAGCATCTGGATCAGCTTGCATCTTGTCACAGGCTTAATCAGATTCCACTCGATCACATGCAACTGAAATGCCATCAAAGCCAGCATCACAGAAGCCGAAGAGCCACATGTCAGTGTGTCCGGTGCAAGGTAACGACAAACAGCGCAGCGAATCATTCGGAACTTCGAGCAGAACACTGACTACGCTCTCCATCTCTGGCCTGTTCCTGACAGTGGCACATCGGCAGTTATAAATGGCGATAAAACCCGGGCCTGCTGTATCGGTCGGCGGCGCCGCCTTCCGGAGCTGAGAGACGCGGTCGGGCCGGAGTCGCGCCGGCCTGACGAGAGGCCGTTATCGGGCGTCGCCACCGACGCACGTCGGCATCGACGATAACGACGCCAGTCGACGTCACGGCTGACCGGCTCTGTCGGCGACGACGGAAGCGGCGAACGGCCCGGGAGACCGCCGACCGAGAGTCACGAGCTACTGGCCCAGATAAGAGTAGTTGAATATCAAAACCGATGAAGTCGGTAGCCGGTCCGCGGTCGTAAGATTTGTCAAACAATATTATAAGTGAATTTCGAATACCAGTAAAACGCCTTTTTGGGGCGATGACCGAGCGGGTGCGCT
Organism: Chirona hameri; assembly: GCA_036785665.1. Classification (NCBI taxonomy): domain Eukaryota; kingdom Metazoa; phylum Arthropoda; class Thecostraca; order Balanomorpha; family Balanidae; genus Chirona; species Chirona hameri. The sequence continues at coordinate 5,326 of JAXIVJ010009831.1, forward strand.
TTGGTAAAGCTAAATTAAGTTGTTACGAGCTATATATATATATCTACTCCGGCCTCCCTGGCTCTCTCTGACCTCCATAGGACCCGCTCTTGGGCTCTCTGGCCCTCTACGACCTCCAGAGGGCTCACTCTGGCCTCCCGGCCCATCACCAGAGGTCCCTCACCGAGCTCCAGAGGGCCCTCACCAACCTCCCCCCCCCCCTCCCCCCAAGAAGGCAGATTTGCTTGATTTTTTTCCCTTCTGAATTCTTCCAGAGGATATGCAGCTTAATTTATTCTTAGCTCACATTACATTTCATTTTTAACTATATACCGTTGAGTCCTTTCTTTGCACTTAAAGATGTAGATACTTAATTACTTTGTAGAAAATACAATTATTATATGGCAGCTAAAAGTTGGTACACAAGATCGGCTTCTGCTATGATTGAATGTCAAGTTCATCCATTCATTCACCATTCATTCCAAGGCCTTAGATACAATTCAGCCAAGGCAGCGAACAGCGTGACGTCATGGGTTCATCCATGGGCGTAACCACCACTGGGGACGGGGGGGACGCGTTCCTCCTCCCCCTCCCCCCCCCCCCCCAAAAAAAAGAGAGAAAAAATTAACATTACATGTTATCCGGGCGTTGCATGGAAATAATCAAATAATCTTCAAATTGCCTCCCCCCTACTTTCGGAAGGTGGTTACCCCCATGGGTATATCCATCAATATGCTGTGTTCAAACAGCAATCAGTTTTAGACTTAAAGGAAATAGTTCACCTTCGGATAATTTCCAGAACACGATTTTATTATATTTTTAATAGTTTCTTTTTTTCTTTTTAAAAATGCTCCTACATCGCGCCAATTCAGGACAGAAGGTTGTAAATTATTAATTTGATGGTGTGCGTTATTGGTCTGCGCATGCTCCATACAGTGCTGGCACAATTCAGACGGCACGGTACATCATATATGCGCCGTATTCCTTCGCCAAAAAGTCAAATATCTTCGGCTGGAGAGTCTTTTCAGCCAAGAAAAGTTCCAGATAAGGATTTCTCAACACGGGCTACAAAACTGCTATTTCAGTTCAAAACCCCATGTTGAAGGTGAACTATTTCCTTTAAAGGGACTATCCCACCTTAACATTATATTTGAGTTGAGATAGCCATTTTTGATGGTTTGGCATTGAAATTAAGTATGGTAGCAGTTAAAACAACCACAATGATCTAATCAAAAAGATATTCGAGTTTGATTTTGGCATCTGTAAAAAAATAAGGCCCATGTGTATTTGAATAGGGACTCTAAACCGACAGCATCGTCTCTTTAGCCAACTGGTAATGATAGTCAACTTGTTTTAAGGTCAGACTTGGAATATTTTCTTCATTTCTCGATCCCCGGATGGTTCGCAATATAAGCCAATCTAGACACTGGATGATTCGCTTTTTCTGCGCAATAGATGTCGACAAAAAATTGTGCCATACATTTGGCAGCACAAAGGATTTCCCTGTCATTAAAAAAAAAATCATATGACGTCACCAACTCAACTTTCCGCTTAAAACTAAAAGTTGAATATCTTCCAAGATAAGCAATTTTTCGGGAAAAAGTTCACGAACATGTTCAGCTGACCTCGCCTGACAGGTAGACATACAATTTGGTGTGATTCAACAACTTTCACAAAGGTGGGACAGTCCCTTTAAGTCCCTAAATCCCTTTGAGCTGCTGGAATTTATATTAATGAGTGTTATAGAAGCATGCTTGGTATAATTGCAATGGTTGAAGAACTCTACAATCCATGCTAAGTAAGTTTTTGGAAATATATCATAGAATGGGTAGCTAATTCAAGGGCGATAGCGATAGCGAAGAAGATTCGCGAAAATAAGCGTCCACGAACACTCGCTAAAATAAGTTCCCCTCCAGGGGCGGATTCAGGGGGTCAAGGAGCCATGGATATGCCGAGGGGCCATGGCCCCCCAAAGGTCCTGAAACCGTGACCCCCCCCCCCCCCTCATCAACACGGCCGGGCGTACAGCGGTGAATGGCTGACACGGCCCACTCTACCCCCCCCCCCCCCCCCCCTCGCTCAACTACTGCTCGATAACTGCCTGCTATCCACTGGCGGATCCAGGGGGGGGGGGGCATTAGGGGCAAATGCCCCTCACAGGAACATGGGGGGCATTCTATTCTAGTATGCCCCCCCCTCCCGCACGTTCCTGCATTGGCTGTAAGAAGTGATAGCCCGCGCCCGCTGGGGTGCAGCAGAATCTGCCCCCCTCCAGGATTTTCTCAATAACTTGAAAATTATTATATATGTCAACGTGAAACTGTAAATACCTGATGCTGCATCAATTCTTCTCACAAACATTCTCACAAAATGTCAATGACATTGGTTGGAGTACTTTGGGAGATAATGACGTTTTAGTGGCGTCATGTCATGTCATTTTTCGTGTAAAAACGATAAATGTTTGAAAAATTGTAGCAGATCGAGTGTTAGAGCAAATTGCAAAACGAAAATTGAAAGTCAAGCAAATGACATTTTTTTCAAAATAGCTATCTCAGATTTTCGAAATTTTGAGATTTTACCCCTAAAAGAAAAAGAAAACTGATTTTTCGGTGGGAAAATCCGCAAAATCAACATTTTCAACTATATTAATAAAATATATACATATTGGAGAACCAAGTATGGACAATATTCAAACCAAATTTCAAAGCAATATCTTTATTTTTAACTGACTTATCGCTCCCTAAGTATAAATAACTCATGACGCCATTTTTTTAAGTTGCATTTTTTGGCTTACCAAAGTTAGTGACCAGATACAGACAAATAAATGCCACCACTGTATTTCTGAGACAAATCTGATCTAGAAACATGCCTTTTTATTTAGATTAATCCAATTCAAATGGTGTCCTTATGTGACCTGAGCTTGACCTGAGGGCCATTATATGGGATCAGGTTGTGAAAATGGCTGCTACTATCGAATTATACGTGTAAAATAACCCATTAAACATGTTTCGCATGGCTTTCGTAGACCTCTTGCCAATAGCGACCTTTTGTGACCTGACCTTGACCTTGACCTTCGCTTACAAGTTCACTTTCGCTTATGTGGGAAATTAATTATACCTTCGAGAGCACTTCGGCAAGAATAGTCGTAATATAAGGCTTTGGATGGAAAGTATTGCCCATTAACTCAAATACCTCGAGTTTGACCCTTGACCTGGCTGTGACCTGACATGAGACCTTATTGTGAAACAAATTCGCGTATGCTTTATATGCGTCTCATTGACAGCTTTCGATTGCCGCCTTGCACCTATCGCTGCGATTATTGGATCGGAAGATAACGAGGGGGCATGTTCGGCTGAATATCCAGCGGGGCGCCGGATAATTAGGAACCCCCCCCCCCCCCCCCGTTAACAACTTTTGTTTTTTACTGCGACTGTGACTGTGTCCCCCACAGTAAAAAAAAATCAGCGGCGACGCCCCCCTGTCTGGTGCCACACCCAGCAGGTCACTGAAACACGGGAGAAATCATAGTGAAACACAGACGAAATCATAGTGAAACACAGGTGAAATCATAGTGAAACACAGGTGAAATCATAGTGAAACACAGGCGAAATCATAGTGAAACACAGGCGAAATCATAGTGAAACACAGGCGAAATCATAGTGAAACACAGGCGAAATCATAGTCAAAAACAGGCGAAATCGTCTCGCTGAAGGTTTGTCCCTGACGGAGACTGAAGAATCTCAAAAAGCCAACTCGCAGGACGCTTTCTACATTATTAATAAGTTAGCATGTTTAGTGTTGTTATTGACTGGTTTAGCTTGGAATGCTAAGAGATTCGAGCGGTGGGAGTCAAAACGTTTGCGTGTATTTAGTTTCGCATACGACGCATACATTGGTACCCTATACATATCTGCCGACTCAAACTACATATTCTGGCTTTTGTCAGCCCTAGGCGGGCCGGCCAGACTGGTTATTGATTCAACTTTTTTTGGAACGATTCAATCATGATTCATTTTGGAATCTGAATGGTTCAATCACCGTTCGATTTACGGATACAATTTTGAGAATTGATTCTTTCCGATTCAAAGAATCAAAACATTTTAATCGATTCACGTTTGATTCAACATTTAAATATATGAGGTGAATTTATGTAAAATCAATACAAATGGAAACATGCATATATATGATCATTAAAACATTGTTACAGCAATAGTATTTCAGTAGAAATGAATGTAGCCACTGGGACTGCATGTATTTGCACAATTTACCTGTGTACTTGAATCATTAATAATCGTGAAATCTTTTGATTCAATCAGCCTTGATTTGATGCGGGTTTTGATTCAATCACGATTCATGAATCAAAAGATCTGGTGGTGAATCAATTATGTTTTGATTCAATTAATTTTGATTGAACGATTCCATCGATTCAATCACTGTCGAATCAATAACCAGTCTGGGCCCCTAGCCTGCCCTCTGCACTGGCAGCTCAGCCCTTCTTCCCTCCCACCCTCCGCTTTACGGCTGACTCACCCGAGATTGCCGAAATTGCGTCCGCGGAAGAAGCTGGGGATGAGGCTGTGGGAGAAGCTGAACGCCGAACGCCTACGGTCCGCACGACATGGCCGGCAACGTGTGGGAGGGGGCTAGCGACGGATGGGCGGTGCGGCACCATATACAGCCAGCTACAGACCCGGTGAGGCGCCCTGTCATGCAGTAACCGGCCAGTGAGAACGCAGCACAATCTTGGGGGTCACTGGTACACTTTGCTCCTGATGAGACTTTGCTCCTGATGAGACTACCACACATGGAACCGGGCGTAAATTCTGTAACGAGCAATGATTCCTATCTTGAGTTGTCTAGCATATCGATTATGCATTTGAGAACATTACATATTACACTTTTTCCATCACCGAACTATGTTGGCTCGTCGATATTTGGTATCTTTAAAGGGAAATAATGACCCTTTTCCACAAAAATGGAGTTAGCACTTGAAATGGGAAGAAGCATTCAACTTATAAGTAAATCCAATCACATTTTGCATAAAAATGCTCCTAGCCGAAGTTATTTCAAAATAAAATTGATAGCGTTCCACGCTTATAACGGTCGGTACTCAGCAAGTACTCGGTAACGAATTCACTGTCCGAGCTCAAATTAGCCTCCCTATGCGTTGTTATTTATCATGAAGGTATGTAATATGTTTGTATTTATTTATATTTAACAACTTCGGGCCATCCACACACATTGTGGCTATTCCTAGCCCGGCGTCACGAGACATAGAACAGTAGGTACATGGGGGAACAGGGAGTTGACATTCATACTCAGATACATACCGGATAAAAAAATGGTGTACGGCTTACAAAACTAGGCATGAACACAAAATAGATATAAACTGGTAATGCGAAAACAATAGCACAGATAAAACATGGCTGTCACACGTTAGCTCACACCTCGGCCTTTCATGTACACCCGCAAGTTACGTTTAAATGAGGCAGGCCTCAGACCAGTCAGTTCGGTCGGTAAACTGTTGTAAAGACGAGGGACTCGGTAGGAAAACTGACGTCTACCGGCTTCAGTGCGGATGCGAGGTATACGGAACTGCTCGTCCTGTCGTGTGCGCCTATTGCGATGTGCAGCATTTCGGCTAAATAGCGAGGCCAGAAATGCAGGTTCCTCCCACCGCCGTGCACGTTGGGCCAGAGTGAGAGAGTGATATTCTGATAGCTGTATGGAGGTGAGCCACCCTGGGCCACTCAAAACGTCCGAAATGTGGTCAAATTTACGCCTTCCAGATACCACCGTGGCACAAAAATTGATCACTCTTCGGAGCTGCCTGTGATTTCTGTCTGAGCAGTTGCCAAAAACGGTTATACAGTAACGTACGTGTGACATAACCAAACCGTGGACGATAGTGGGAACCACGATAGTGGGCCCGAGGGCAGAACCCTGGTAAACGCCTATACTGTTCGGAAGCGGCTGGGACAGGTACTTGTGTCTGGAACTGGGATCAGCGATGGATACACTTTGGGTGTGATTGATAAGGTAGGACCGGAACCATTCAGCATCGACTCCATGCAGTTGTAATTTAGTCAGAAGTTTAGTGTGATCGATGACGTCAAAACATTTACTTAAATCGATCAGACAGAGGAGAGTAATATTCCCCTGTCTGTCGAGGACAATATATAATCGGACACACTGATCAGGGCGGTTTTGGTAGAATGACCTGGCCTAAACCCATGCTGAGCAGGAGAAAGTAAATGATTTTGGGAGAGGTAGGCATATAGTTGATGCTGTACTATTCGTTCGACAATTTTGGCCATGACAGGGACTAAGGAGATGGGTCTAAAGTTGGCAGTATTGGAACGAGGACCGGATTTGTGGATAGGATGGACAATGGAGTGCTTCCAGACTTCGGGAAAGTCACAGTTGGCGAGGCAGGTGTTGACAATGTTCAGCAGCGGCACCCTAATCGCGTCAAAACACATTTTGGTGGTACGGATGCACAGGCCATCAACACCGGAGGCTGGAGTGTTACGCATACCGTGGACTGTTCTCCCGAGGGTCTCATAGTCCACAGTCGAGACAGAGAAGGCGCAAGAGCCAACACGAGGCAATCGGCACATAAAGTCGACGGGAACCTCTCCGGACTCGGCAATCTCACGCGCAACACATGGCCCGACTCTTGCGAAATATTCATTCATTTTGTTCGCGCTTACCGCCGGTGTGACACGCGCGCCCTTACTACTGCCAATAACCTGACGGACATTCCGGTAAACGTTCCGGTAAATGTTCATAGGCGTACACAAAGGGGGGGGGGCAAACGGGGTATTGCCCCCCGTCCCCCCTCCCTGAAGGTCTGCACGTGCCCCCTTTGGTCGAAAAATGAATTTATTTTTATTTTTCAGAGAAAAATGGTGAAAATATGCCCTTTTAAAAATATAGCGGGTCAAATCCGGTGAGTTTTTTTGTGGGGGTACTTTATGCCCCCCTGAGCAAAAATTGCCCCCTCCTGGAGTAAATCCTGGGTACGCCACTGAATATGTTTCCTGCAAAGCCTTTGCGAATATGTACCAAACTTTTATGAACAATCAACAAGCATTTGACAAAAGTGCATTGACATCGGCAGTTTAGTTTGGCCCCGGACGGCGACCTATTTAGTGTTCTCGACTCATTTGAAAAAGGTTGGATGTTTTCCCCATGAATTTTCAACATACAAATATTCAATACATTACAATGCGCACATGAAACATTTATTTGAACCGATTTCCAATAATCAATCAATACACATTTCAGAAAACCGTGATGCATTCGGCGGATTAACTTGCCCCTACGACGACGTATTTAGTGTATGCGATTTGTTCAGAGGTAATTCAACGAGAGGTATTCAACGTTGAACAGATTGAAACAAAAGTGTATATGTCGTGCTCCCAATAGTTAATGGAAAACACCTATCATTAACTCCGAAAGAAGTATATGTACTTGTTTTGTTTTTTAATTTACCGATTTTCTTCTCTCTCGAAATATACAAAGTTGTGATTTAATTTTTTTTTATTGAGACTCGATCAATTTAATAACACACATGTTGTATAAGATAATGCATAAAAATAAATCAAAAGATCATTATTTCCCTGTAAGCAAAATTATGTGGTCGTCACTGTTTAGCCAAGTCAACCACGTAATGTCCAACGGAACTGAACATACTCTTAACTTGACTAGTGTCCCTGTCCTGCTGCATGTTGACGCCAGGTTTCAGCATGTTGACGCCCATGCTACACAGTCTGCGCCTGCCGGCTTCTGTTCGGATACGCGGTAGTGTGACGCGACCGGCGTGTCTGGTGTTGTGGTCGTGCAGATCGTGGGCACGCGGTCCAATGGTGTCTGCTATGTGCTCAGGGTTGCCGGTCGTCATGGCTCGTTAGACTGCAGATACCGTATGGTACTCAACCAGCTCAGTCGCGCGTAGCCAGCCGAGCTGCACGATAGCGTCTGACACGTGGTCGCTGCGTCTGCGGCCGCTGACTACTCGCGCGCAAAAGTTGACGATTTTGTGTACCCGGTGAATTTGGGTAGCACCGCAGGAACCATACACGCTCAAACAGTAGCGCACCATTGACAAAACGAGGGCTTGCAATATGATTTTCATGGTGCCTGATGGCAGCACATGCCGAGCATGGCTTAGTGCGATCAAAATCCCTGTGCACCTGGAGGTCAATGCATCAATGTGCGCCTTATAGTTCAGGTTTCGGTCCATGTGTACGCCTAAGTTCTTAACAGTGGGTGACTCGGTGACATATGACCCGTTAAATCGAAGTGTGACTGTGGGGAGGCTCTTCAGCATAGCGGGAGTCCCAAACACAATCATCTGAGTGTTAGCGACATTGATCTTCATGTCATTATAGCAAGACCATTCGAAGACAGTTTCGAGCGTCTCCTCCATGAGAGAAATGATGGTCGGCAATTTTGTTTTTCCCCGTGATAAGAATCTGTGAGTCGTCCGCGAACTGCACAATCGTGACGCCGTCCGGAACATGTAAACTCAGGTCGTTTGCAAAGAGCATAAACAGCACGCAGCTCAGACTCCCTCCCTGGAACACGCCCAAGTTGTTCTCCCGAGGCCGGGACAGGATCGAGTTACCGTCGGCTCCTCGCACTCGCACCTGCTGTGTGTGGTTCGCCAGGTAGTCGGCAAACCAAGCCGTGTCCACGCCATAAAGCTGGAGCTTTTCCAAGAGCTTTTGGTGAGGGATGACGTCAAAGCATTTTGAGTTGTCGAGCATCACCAAAACAGTAATTTCACCGCGGTCCATGGCTTGCAACACTCGGTCGGTGACAACACTGAGCGCCGTCTCTGTGGAATGCTGTTTCCTGTAGCCATGCTGTGCGGCTGTCAACAAGTGATGGCTCTCCAGGTAGTCGCTAAACTGCATCGTCGCGCATGTCGCGCATCTGCTGCGCGACATGTCGCGCATGCGCATGTTGTCCGGAAATGCTTCGGGCTACTGATCGGACTCAGTCACATTCGGCATTATCTTCCGCGAAACGTGGTTCCCACTATCGTCCACGGTTTGGTTATGTCACACGTACGTTACTGTATAACCGTGTTTGGCAACTGCTCAGACAGAAATCACAGGCAGCTCCGAAGAATGATCAATTTTTGTGCCAGGGTGGTATCTGGAAGGCGTAAATTAGACCATATTTCGGACGTTTTGAGTGGCCCAGGGTGGCTCACCTCCATACAGCTATCAGAATATCACTCTCTCACTCTGGCCAAACGTGCACGGTGGTGGGAGGAACCTGCATTTCTGGCCTCGCTATTTAGCCGAAATGCTGCACATCGCAATAGGCGCACACGACAGGACGAGCAGTTCCATATACCTCGCATCCGCACTGAAGCCGGCAGACGTCAGTTTTCCTACCGAGTCCCTCGTCTTTACAACAGTTTACCGACCGAACTGACTGGTCTGAGGCCTGCCTCATTTAAACATAACTTGCGGGTGTACATGAAGGCCGAGGTGTGAGCTAACGTGTGACAGCCATGTTTTGTCTGTGCTATTGTTTTCGCATTACCAGTTTATATCTATTTTGTGTTGATGCCTAGTTTTGTAAGCTGTGCACCATTGTTTTATCCGGTATGTATCTGAGTATGAATGTCAACCCCCTGTTTCCCCATGTACCTACTGTTTTATGTCTCGTGACGCCGGGCTAGGAATAGTCACAATGTGTGTGGATGGCCGAAGTCGTTAAATACAAATACAAATACATCTGCACTACACGTTCCACAAGCTTCATAATGCCAGGCAGAATAGAGATGTGTCGGACGGGCTGTTGGTTGATTTTCCCTTCGGTATGGGCGTGGGGCTAATCCAGGGGAAAATCCTGTAGCATCGCCACACTCACACCGTCCAATCCGGTCGACTTGGACGGTTTCATACCCAGCAGGGTCGCGTACAGGGTGTCAATTCCGATCGGCTGCACCTTGAAGGTGCTAGTGCTGACGCGCGGCAACCTGATCGGGACAGGCATTGGTGGTGGCGGAACTGCTGCGGCTGTGGCTGGCCCTATGGTGACGTAATAGTCATTCAGTGCGTCCGGTGTAACTGTGGGTGTCTAGGCATGAACCTGTTTGCGACCAATGACAGGTTGTAGCGCGCGCCAGAGACAGAGACCGCGTCAAGAAGGGCGGATCGTACATGTGTCAGTGATGACGTCACTGACACACCTGCTACCGGTACCCTGCTGACGGACGCCTGCTACCGCTGGTACCGGTGTTATATCGCCTGCTACCGGTACCGGTGTGCGGCGCGCAGCCAGAACACACCCGACAGCTCATCCGGAAACCTGGACTTCCGGTGCGCCGCCGACCGCCGCCTGCCCGACCGCAGATAGACGCCAGAGGCCAGACGGGAAGGCCGGCTCGGTCGACAGGGATGTGGGGAGGGGGGGGGGTCGGAGGTGAAGGGGCCGGGATGGAGTGCTGCGTTGTGTCTGGTACCATGAGAGATGGGGTAGTCCGAGGGAAGCGGAATTAGGGCGCTGTGATACGGATTTCGGAATTTCCGTATGCAATATGGGTTGGGTATTCCATGGTTGGAGGCGGATGCAAGGGTGCCTGGAGAAAGGGGTGCGGTACTCCGCCTCTTGTTGTTCGGAAGCAAGCAAGCAGTGCATAGCTACTGATATATCCAAAGGTCTTGTGAAGTGTTTTATTTCCTTTCTTTGCTAATGTTGAGACGAGCCATGCTACTGAGCTGAGAGCTATGCTGCTGAAGATTGACAAAGTTGGACCAGGGACCGATTCATACGAGCAGTGTTTATAGACATATTATTTCGCTGACGCTGAAGAACCTGGTTAGTGTCAAAGTCACTTAAATGCCAAATTACTGAGATGCAGTTTACAAAACTTGCCTGGGAATCATGGTGTTTGATAATGGCTGAGTGGTGTGTCATTTTCCCAATACGCGCACGTGTCGCGGTCGACTGTGCCCTCCGTGACTGCGGCGCCGGCGATGCGCGCCGCGCTGAGCGTGGTCTCCGTTATAATGCAGCTCTGGCCGCTGAGCTGCTGCACGTGACGTCATACCGTGCTGAGCAGCTGAGCTGCACGTGACGTCATGTCCTGCTGAGCAGCTGAGCGTGGTTTCCCTTATGACGCAGCTCTGGCCGCTGAGCTGCTGCACGTGACGTCATACCGTGCTGAGCAGCTGAGCTGCACGTGACGTCATGTCCTGCTGAGCAGCTGAGCTGCACGTGACGTCATACCGTGATGAGCAGCTGAGCTACACGTGACGTCATACCGTGCTGAGCAGCCGAGTGTATGACGTCATACCGTGCTGAGCAGCCGAGTGTATGACGTCATGCCCTGCTGAGCAGCCGAGTGTCTGACGTCATACCCTGCTGAGCAGCTGAGCTGCACGTGACGTCATACCGTGCTGAGCAGCTGAGCGTCTGACGTCATACCGTGCTGAGCAGCTGAGCTGCACGTGACGTCATACCCAGCAGAGCAGCCGAGCTGCACGTGACATCATACCGTGCTGAGCAGCCGAGTGTCTGACGTCATTCCCTGCTGAGCAGCTGAGCTGCACGTGACGTCATACCGTGCTGAGCAGCTGAGTGTATGACGTCATGCCCTGCTGAGCAGCTGAGCTGCACGTGACGTCATACCGTGCTGAGCAGCCGAGCTGCACGTGACGTCATATCGTGCTGAGCAGCTGAGCGTCTGACGTCATACCGTGATGAGCAGCTGAGTGTCTGACGCCAGCTGCTGCGTCCGGTGGCTGTGTGCTGTGTGTGGTGTGGGAGCACATAGGATGTGGTGTGTGATCTGTTCAGTGTGGCGGATTCAGTGTCTGGCCAGGTCGAAGTGACCAGGTTTTGTGGTTGCCGAGTCAACCGTTTTGTCGAGATCAGACGTCAGGAGCCGCTTGAAGACCGCGCTTACAGGCGGCCAGCGGAGGCAGCGTCTTACCGATCAGGGACTGCTTAATGGTTGTTGTAGCGCCGTTATATCAGGAGTATATGGGGTATTGGGGGAATATGTATTCTGTACAGTTTCTGTACATCTCACCTGTCTCGCCTGTTGTAAACGGAGGTCACTGAAGCGTCCTTAACCCGCGAACCGCAGGGGGGGGGGCAAAATCTTCCCCCTCCCCCCCCCCCCCTCCCTCCCGGGTTTTATCAATAACTTGAAAACCATGATAGATATCGACGTAAACATTTTCGTGTCCTATGCTACATTAATTCTACGTCTTCTCGCCAAGTTTCCGTGAAATTGATGTAGTACTTTGGGAGATAATGACGTTTTAATGACACTATGTCATGCCATGTTTGGTGGAAAAACGATAAATGTTTGCAAAAGCGTAGAAAATCGATTTTTTTATCCCGAACTTGACACTAACTTCACGTAAATGAAGTCAGGTGGTAAAATGACTATCAATATCGAATTATACGCGTAAAAGTATCCATAAAACATGTGCTGCATGACTTTCGTAGATATTTTGTGTATAGCGAACTTTTGTGACCTGACCTTGACCTTAATTTTGTCCACCAATCTCACTTTAGCTCATGTGGGATGTGTATCATACCTTCGGCAGCACTTTGGGTGATCATGGGCGCAATCAAAGGCTATGGATGGCAAGTATGGTCCATAAACTCAAATACCTCGATTTTGACGTTGGACTTGACCGTGACCTGACATGTGACTTTAATTTGAATTTGTTAAGTGTGCGTTAGGTTGCTCTCATTGAGCGCTTTCGAATGCAGCCTTGTGCGTCCCGCTGCGATAATTGGTTCTGAAGATACCAGCGGGAGGGGGGGGGGGCTAAAAGACCCCCCCCCCCCCCCCCCCCTGAGTCGTGTTACAGAAAATACCCCAGTGACTGCCGGGTTAAGTAATTTCGACACAGGACTAGTGAGACCGGTTTCGTGTCCGTTGTTCTGGGCCAGGATCGGGGCACGAGACTTCGCCGCCGGAGGCGGTACACTCTCTGGCACGTAGTCTCTGATCTCGACGCCTCGTTAATATCCGCTTAGCCGCCCGGGCGGCGCGGCGGCCTCTTGTCAGAGACTGTACTTGGCGTCAGGCGGAGCCAGAACGCCAGCTGCTGACGTACGATTTCTCGTAAGTACACAGATAAAATTACTTCTTTCTCCAGATATATCCATCAGTTGTCCAAACCAAAGTCATATTCGTAGTTTTGAGCTCAAGATGTTTTGAGCTTGTGTCCTGACCTTGACCTTGATCTTTTCCTGATCCTGTATGATTGAATTTAAATTTCATTCCTGTATGGTTGAATTTCAAGACAACTTTCAAGGCGACCTATTTCCATTTAAAGACATGGATATGTAAATACGTACAAAAGGGCCCCAGCTAGTGTGGAGAGGGCCCTCTACCAGCTTGTAAATGGCCCTGCCGATCTGCAGATGACCCCCTGTCGGCATTTAGAGGGCCCGTGTCGGTTGTAGAGGGTCCTCTGTCGGCCTTTGTAGGGCCCTGCCGATCTGTAGAGGGTCCCTGCCGATCTGGAGAGAGCCCTCTGCCGGCCTTTAGAGGGCCCTGCCGATCTGTAGATCGACCTGCCAATCTGTAGAGGGCCTTTGCCGGTATTTAGAGGGCCTTGCCGACCTGTAGAGGCCCTCTTCAAGGCTTCATGGGCCCTGTCGATCTGCAGTGTCTCAGCCAATATTTAGAGGGCCCTCTGCTGGCCTTTAGAGGGTCCTGCCGATCTGTAGAGGGCCCTCTGCCGTCCTTTAGATGAACCTACCAGCATGCAGAGGGCCTCTTCCAACCTGTAGGGACCCTGTCGATCTAGAGTGCCCCAGCCAATATATAGAGGGTCCTCTGCCGACCTGCAGATGGCTCTGCCGGCCTTTAGAGGGCCCTGTCGGCCTTTAGAGGGCCCCGACGGCCTTTAGAGAGCCCTGCCGATCTGTAGATCACATTGCCAATCAGTAGAGGGCCTCTGCCGGCATTTAGAGGGACCTGCCGACCTGTAGAGGGCCATGTAAAACTCTTCCAGGTTTTATGGGCCCTGTCGATCTGTAGAGTGTCCCAGCAAATCTGTAGATGGCCCATGATGGCCTTTAGAGGGCCCTGCCGATCTGTAGAGGGCCCTCTTCCAACCTTTAGGGGCCCTGTCGATCTGCAGAGTGCCCCAGCCGTTCTATAGAGGGCTCTCTGCCGGGCTTTAGATGGCCCTGCCGGCCTTTAGAGGGCCCTGTCGGCCTTTAGAGGGCCCTCCCGGCCTTTAGAAGGCTCTTCCGGTGTTTAGAGGGTCCTGTCGGCTTTTAGAGGGCCCTGCCGACCTTTAGAGGGCCCTGTCGATCTGTAGATCGCCCTGCCAATCTGCAGAGGGACTCTGCCGGCATTTAGAGGGCCCTGTCGACCTGTAGAGGGCTCTCTTCCAATATTTAGGGGCCCTGTCGATCTGCAGAGTGTCCCAGCCATCTGTATAGGGCCCTCTGCTGGCCTTTAGAGGGCCCTGCCGATCTGTAGAGGGCCCTTTGTCGGCCTTTAGAGAGCCCTGCCGATCTGCAGATGGTCATCTGCCGGCCTTTAGAGACCCTGCCGATCTGTAGAGGGCCTCTGCTGTCCTTTAGAGGGTCCGGTGGTGGTACAGGTGGTCTGCCGGTCGAGCGCCGCGCCGGTGAGGCTCTCGAAGGAAGACCAGTTAAAGTTCTCATTGTTTTTCGGTGTATGCTAGTAACGTATGTGAGGAGAACAAGGCTTTGCTAATGTACGAGTATTAACTCGGCATTGGCTGGGGTCTCAGCCGAACGCCATTGGCTGGGGGGGGGGGGGGGGGGGTCCCCCTCCCCCCGTTATCTTTCGAACCAATAACCGCAGTGTCGACCTGCAGAGGTGGCCAAAGATCTCGTCTGGACACACATCCAGACAAACACGTTGGCCCGTACTTTCCTGAGCGACCCCCCAGTGGACATTTTCGAATTCTGGAAAACATGTAAACATGTTTCTCATCCTTCTACGATTTTGAATTAGAAGCGCCTTGACGAGACAAGCACGATGGCGTAAACAAAATAGTGCATCATCTCCATTAGGTAAACAGTTATTTGCGAAAAACTGTTTTTGACAAAAATCCTGTGTGCGCGCCTGCACATGACATCAGGTCAGTGGAACCTCAGAGACCAATGTATTCCCCAATATCAAGCGAGTGACAGTAAATTGCAAACAGAGGCCTATTTCACAAAGAAGTTAGTAAATACACATGTTTGCGATTACAAACGCAAGAAAATATTGCAAACCTCACAAAAAGCTATTTCACAAACATTCGCCACCTCTGAATTACCGATTGTAAAGAAAATTGTAAACACAAATGTTAATACAGCAGAAAGCTTGAAATCAAGAACGTTGTATTAAACTTGATGCTAATGACAAATAATTTGATTGTTAACAAATTAATTTAACAAATATTTACATTGTGGTTGATTTGTTTATTCAAAATAAAATTAGTTATAGGGAGAATAGTCTTTTAATTAACATTTCATCGGAATGCAAACTCTGATCGTAAAAATACATCTTGGTAAGTAGTTAGAGTAAACAGAATTTGACTATTCACCAGGTGGCGGAGCATAACAACAGAACTGAACAGAACTACTCTTAAAAGAAAGATCGTTGAATTTCTCGACCATTTTTTCACCTAACCTAGCCGATTTCTTACTTCGTAAAGGGTGAAGGTTCACTGTACATTGCACAAGACATCGTTGACCGCTGCAATTATATCGCCATGCGGTTTCTCCGCGCGGAGGCATAGAGCGCAATCGGTAAGGTGCACTGGTACTTCAAAGCTGAAGATCCCTGTTCGAATCTCGGGGAAATCACTTGTTTTGGGCAGCTATACCTATGTATAACTAAACCATTACCCTAAAAACCTCGGCAACGTAACAACCTCACCAAGAAAATAACCTGAAGTCAAACAATGTCAACTGTCAATGCAGTTTCTGAAATTCAGAACCCCTGACCCACTGAAATTACAAGTTTGTAATTGCAAACATTTCCTCACTTCCGTCAACCTTTGAGAAATAGAACATGTGCAATTGCAAACATTTTTACAAACAATATCTTTGTAAAGTAGTTTGTAAATAGTAAATTGAGATTTACTGCCCTGGGGTTTTGTGAAATCCAAACTACAAACATGTGTAAAAATTATTTGTAATTACAAAGAAATTCTTTGTAATTACAAACTTTTTTGCTTTGTGAAATAGGCTACAGGTTAACCTAAAAGTAGTGCCTCTTGAACATATTGCGTGGAACCACAGGTTGCAATTTTGCATGTACCTACCCTAAATATAACATGGGCGCATTATGTATGGGCGCAATTTGTAATTCACGGCATCTTTGGAGAAAGGCGATTATTCCTAACTGGCTGTCTTTGGTATATAGTGTTTTGTTTCCTATTCATGTTGACACATGCCTTATGAAAATACAAAACACTTAGGCCTTGTTCCACCTTTACCAAAATGTACAACAGGGCGGTTGATATGCTTATTCCGGATAAGAAAACACAACAATTAAAATATTGTGTTCCTGCGTAAAGAACGCGACCTTCGCTTGTAGAACGTAGGCTGACAAATGATGAAACAATGCTGGGGATGCTGGGGATGCGGGGATATAGGTTCCAAAATGTAATGGAAATGGTACTGCGTATGGAAATGGTAATGGTATGGAAATGGTACTGGAGATATCAGCCTGGGCGCATTTAGGAAACCTGGCGCAATATGGGCACTCTCTCCTACGTACTGGGTTGTTTCCTTAATCCGAATTGAAGAAGATTCAGGATATTATTTTGATTTACCCGCGCCCCGCTGGAGGTGTCAGCATCCCCCCTCCCTGATTTTCTCAATAACTTGACAAGAATGATAGATATCGACGTCAACCTTTCAGTACCTTATGCGGCATCAATTCTACGTCTTATCACAACATTTCAATGAAAATGGTGGAGCACCTTGGGAGATAATGACGTTTTAATCACGTCATGTCATGCCATTGTTGGTGGAAAAACAATAGATGTTTTGAAAAATCGTAGAAAATCGAGTTTTGAAGCAAATTGCAAATACAAACGCCGAAAGAAAGAAAATGATATTATATTGAAAATGGCTATCGCGGATTTTCGAGATTTTGAGTTTTTGACTCCCAAAGATAAAAATAAATATATTTTGTAGTTGTCGAAAGTTATTTGTCGTTGTTTTACAGCATACAACATGCTGTACTGTTTTAATTATGTGCCCCCCCCCCCTTGGCTACGAGGGCCACTCAGATACAGATACAGATACAGATGTATTGAACAAGATCCTCTCCATGGAGAGGCTTTTCACATGTCCACGTCGTTACAAGAATGCAGATCGAGAGACAGGACAAATGCGCACATTAGCATACACACTACATTCACTCACACACACGATCACGTCTGTGCACTGGCCGACAGTAACGCCTTCCTGACCTTTGCACGGTATGACGATACCCCAGGTTCGACTTTCAGCTTGTTCAGCCAAGTCACACCTCGGTAACACAGTCTACGGCGGCCTGCCCGCGTACGAATGCGGGGGAGGGTGAAGAAGCTTGCCTGCCTGGTGTTGTGCTGGTGCCGCTGGTTGGCCCGCTGCCCTAACGTGGCTCTGAGGTACTCAGGCTGTCCGGACACAACTATGCGCTCTACAGCACTCACTGTGTGGTATGTTGCCAACTGCTTGGCTGTCATCCACTTCAGCTGTTTAATAACGGCCGCGACACTATCTCGGCGCCGTCGACCGGACACGACACGTGCGCAAAAATTCACCACTTTTTGGAGCCGAGCAAGTTGGGTCTCTCCACACGAGCCGTACACGGACAAACAGTACCGCAGCACAGACAAGACCAGAGCTTCCACAACCTGTTTCAGGGCCGAACGCGGTATCACGTGCCGTGCGTGTATCAACGCCGTGAGCATGCCCACACATTTCCGCGACAGACAATCAACGTGAGGCACAAAGCTGAGGTGGCGGTCCATCGTCACTCCTAAGTTTTTCACTTTTTCTGACTCAGCTATGGTGGTTCCGCAGAAAGTCATGGTAACTGGCGCCAAAGAGCGAAGCATCGCTGGGGTTCCTAACACAAGCATCTGCGTCTTTGCTGCGTTAACCTTCATTCCGTTATGACAGAACCACTGATATACGCGACTAAGTGCGTCCTCCATACGTGCGATCATCAGCTGTATGTCACATTTCTGGCCAGTAACCATCAGCTGAGTATCGTCAGCAAATTGGACCACTGTGATGTCATCAGGCACATGCAGGCACATATCATTCGAGAACAACATGAACAGGAGACAGCTGAGCGCCCCACCCTGGTACACTCCGATCGCGTTCGCCTTGCTGTCGGACAGCAGGGTGGTACCGTCAGCGCACCTCACCTGGACCTGCTGCGAGTGGTTGGCCAAATAGTTGCGGAACCATGAGGTTTCGATGCCGTACGATGATAATTTTTCCAGAAGAATTTTGTGCGGAACTACATCAAAACATTTTGAAAGGTCCAATAGCACCAATATGCAAATATGCCCATTATTCATTGCTTGAAGAGCCTGATCGGTTATGACGTGAAGCGCCGTTTCAGTAGAACGCTGTTTTCGATAGCCGTGTTGTGCGTCCGAAATAACAAAATTTTCTTCCAGGTAAGCTGACAACTGTCTTTGCACAACACGTTCGACTAATTTCATGATAGCAGGCAAGATCGAGATGGGGCGCGTGTCTGACGGTTCGGAAGACGTCTTTCCTTTCGGAATAGGCGTCACCAAGGCATGTTTCCACTCCTGGGGCACAACGCTGGTGGAAAGACTCGAGTTCACGACGTGTAACAAAGCGTCACCCATTCCGGGAAAGAAACTCTGTAACATTCGCACACACACGCCGTCCTTGCCAGTTGACCGAGATGGTTTCATAGACATCAGTGTGGCGTACAGAGTGTCCAAATCGGCAGCTTGTACCTTGAACGCGCATGTCAGCACTCTCGGAAGCCGCGTGGGCACACGTACCGTAGCGGCAGGAACACTGGCCGCCGTGGCAGGACCGATCGCAACATAATAATCGTTCAGCACGTTCGGTGTTATCCTCGGCACCTCACATTTTTGTTGCTTCGTGCCCACAACAGGCCGCAGCACGCGCCACAGTCCGCCCCGGTCACCGCGACTGATCGCCCCCGCGTATCGCGCTCGGGTCTCGTTACGCACAGCGGCGCGGCACAGACGGTTCACTCTCTTGTACTCGGCGCGGTCGTCCCCAGCCAGGGCCGCGCGGCGGCGCTGCAGCAGCTGCTGCGTCTCTGCTGACACGGGCGGCGCAGTCAGCTGCCGATCACGAACACGTCTCAGCGGCGCCACAGTGTCCAATTGCGCAATGAACATCTCGCGGAAGACGCTCCACTTGCTCTCGGTGGTGTCACAGTAATAAACAGGAGTCCAATCAGTATCAGCCAGCTGCTGATTAAAAGAGTCACCGTCTATTCTGCTGATAGGCCGTCGGTACACAGCAGACTCCCGGCGAGGCGCCACACGACTGTCACGTGCGAGCAAAACACGCGTGAAATCGTGCGGGCCGCCGTAGTGACACCTCGTGACACCGACGCGTCCAATCAGCCCCGGGCTGTTAGTGATGATGACGTCCAACAGCGACCCGGCAGGGCGGTACGTAGCACGACTCTGGTTGGTGATATGGAGCCCGTACGTGGTACACAGTCTAATCAGAGGATTGGTGTCACTGGTCTTCGCCTTCAGAAGGCAGCAGTTCAGATCACCGCTCAGGATCAGAGTCGCTCGTGGGAAGTTGGCGATCATGTGCTGAAGCTGCTGCTCCAGGTCGTCCAGGTCGGTGGCGAGCTGGCGCGCGTTGTTCTGCGGAACTCGGTAGGCTGACGCCAACAACACCGACTGATGCTTGCTGGTCCGCACCAGCACCCAGATGATCTCCAGGTTGGAGCCAGCTACGCCCGTCACAGGCGTCAGCAGCAGCTCACAGCTCAGGCTGTCGCGCACCAGCACCGCCACCCCTCCCTTGCCTCGGGGCAGGCCGGAGCTGGCCGGTCGGTCCCGCCTGTGAAGCTTGTAGCCGCTCACGCCTACCAGCCGGTCAGGCACGGACGGCGCCAACCACGTCTCACACAGCGCCAGCACGTCGAAGCCGTAAACGTCATGGATGTCATTCCGGAGGTCGTGTAGCTTGGGTTTGTAGGACTGGATGTTCAGATGTCCAATGATGAGCTGATCTGATCCAGCGTCACCGTGGCGGCGCCAGTTGACGCCGCCCCGTCTCCCCCTTCGGCGGGTCCTGTGCGCGCCCCCGCCCGCTCCGCCCCCGCCGGCCGGGGCGCAAGGCGCCGCCCCCGCGCCAGCTGACGGTCTGTTCGGGTAGCGTACCCTGTCAGTGCCATCTATGGAGCGATTCGGGAACCGCGCGGACGGTGCGGCGGGCTCGGCGGGCGATGCGAACCGGCGCGGCCACGGCGGGTCGGCGGGGCAGGCAACTCGCAGAGTGACGTGCAGGACGTTGACAGCCAACAGTGCGAAGAGGAACAGCTCTGCGGGTCGTAGACTTGAAGTGAGTGCCATCATCGAAGGCGATCACTCTACGAATTCCCGTCTCGAACATCAGCTTCGGCGCCAGCACAACGGCTGAGTAGCGAAAGCTCTGCTCTCAATGTGCAACTTCAAACCGATACAGTCATTCAATAGTTCACACTGTTCTCACAAACGGCTCTCGCTCTTACTCACATTCACTGCTCGCACTCACTGATCGCAATAAATCACTTCAACACTTTCACGCGTCAAGGTTGCTGGGTAAAACACACACACGGGAGGAGAGCCGGGAGCGCGTGCGACCCGTGGCGCGGCGCTACTCTGATCCCATTTGCCCCCCCCCCCCTGGGAGAAATCCTGCCTACGCCCCTGGTAACAGGCGGATCAAATGGTAGGGCATCACTCTGGAGAGTGCGCGCACTGTAAATTGGAGAATATAAACCCAGCAGATTTAACCAGGCGGATGCCAGAGGCATTCCATCTCTTTTGAGTTCCGTCTGAGTCAATCGGTTCCATTCTTAGATCAATCACCTAATTTCATCGAGGGGCATCGATAATATGGTTAGCGGGACGTTGAAATGATCGCCGCTTGTTCGATAACCGTGGGTTGAGGTTCTGGAATGGATCAAACACTGCAGCACCAATGTTTATGCAGCTGTGCGCTGACTATTAATCATCGAGCCAAGTGATTGTTGATGAAATCAGATGCAATCAATTAAGATAAACTAACTTGTAACAGTTGCTTGTAACATTAGCATTGTGATCCCGAGATATCAGTTTCCGGGATTCGCGCACGAGTCTAACTTTTAGAGCAGGTGTCGCACCGTACCGTAGCACTATGTAAATTTGCTACGACAATCGTGCAGCATAGGGGAATAAGAATGAGTTACCACAACAAACAAACGAACAATAAAGGCTCAGCATGACTATCTCAGGAGATTCAGGCCAATGATAGGGAAAAGCGTTTCGAAAAAATATGATTTAGCAAAACCTGTATTCACATATACATTGTCTCTAGAAACATTGTTCAGTGCTCTTGCGAGGAACATAGTATATAGTATAGGTAGAATACAGTAATTAATATACTGTGTAATATGACCTTTTCCTCGACAGAAAGTAAGTAATTAGTAATAATAAAATTATATTAGGTGAATTTTCGGCCACAGGCCATTCTCAAACCATAACACTTTGACAATCCATTGACCGTGTTATGTGTGATTGTCAATGTGTTATGGTTTGAGAATGGCCTGTGGCCGAAAATTCACCTAATATAATTTTGGTATTATTAATTACTTATTTTCGGTCGAGGAAAAGGTCATATTACACAGTATATTAATTACTGTATTCTACCTATAATATATACATTGTCTCGCTGAATAAGAAGACTATTGGAAGAAATACACTCACCGAGACAGACACCGAAACGGCAGTAATCAATACGCCACAGAGCGCCCATTACCGGTCAGATGAGGGTCTCAGCTGACCGGCCAGGGGTCAGAGGCACCTTCAGGAGTCACGTCCCTGGGTCACACGTCCCTGGGTCACACGTCCCCGGGTCAACAAACTAGCCGAGCTCGGGGGATCTCCGGCTGATCGGCGTTGGGTAGCCGCGCCCGCTGCTGCAGCTCAGTAGATGACCCTCGTGTCGACGCAACGCTCGAGGATCGTGTCCAGGAACTGTTGAGGGTCGCGGCACACGCACTCTCCGTCTAGGAAAATCGCCCCCTCGGCGCAGTCCTCCTTTTCTGACGGAGTCGGCACCACCGGTGCCTCTTCGGTCACCGCCGGAGGGTCGGACGACTCGTCACGGTAGAATGCAGAGCCCTCGTACTCGTCAGGATCCACGGGGTCCTCGTCGGTCTCCGTGGGCTGCTCCGTGGACTCCTCCGTGGGCTGGACGATGGGCTCCTCCGTGGGCTGGACGGTGGGCTCCTCCGTGGGCTGCTCCGTGGATTCCTCCCTGGGCTGGACGGTGGGCTCCTCCGTGGGCTGTTCGGACCAGGGCCAGCGCCCGCCGCCGTGGCTACAGATGTCCTTCCCGCCTGTGGAGGTGGGGGTGGGGGGGGGGGGTTCGCGGTCAGGCCAGTGTCCGCCTGTGCCACCACAGTCACCGCTTCCGGTCACCAGCTGACCGCAGACTGCGGATGTCAGTGGCAGCCTGTTTATTGTTGCTTCGCCGATAGAGGCTGAGCCTCAACACCAAGGTCAGCAAGCCTTCGAACCCATTTGGTGTGATGGAACCCTTCCTGCCTGGGCAGGCCCGTAGCCAGGCGGGTGCACTGGGTGCCCGTCCACCCCCTGGGATCTCCGTGCACCCTCTAACATTAGTTGGTGCACCCCCAGTGGTTAAGGCAAAAGACTTTCGCAGTCTGATACAAATAATTGAACACGAGCGCTTTTGAGCCTTCTGAGTACAGTCCACTAAGTAGGACACTTATCAGGACACTAATCTTCAGATATAGTATTGTATACATGCCGAGATTTTGGGCTGGTAAATCTACGCTAATGGTAGAGCACCCTCTGGAAATTATTGTGCACCCTCTGGAAATGATTGTGCACCCTCTGGGAATTATTGTGCACTCTCTGGGAATTATTGTGGACCCTCTGGGAATTATTGTGCACCCTCTGGGAATTATTGCGCACCCTCTGGGAATTCAGCCTGGCTGCGGGTCTGTGCCTGGGCCAGCACTGCGCATCATATCATATGATTCAAACTGATCTAGACGACTTAGCAATAAATTCCGCGCGAGTAACTGACCTGGCAATGCGTCTTGATTACGTTTATATTTGTATAACATTGGTACAGTACCACATAGATGCAAACACTTGCAGAACTGATTGCGTTTTACCATAAATGTCATGTGATCGAGTTATGCATGTGGAACTTACCGTTATCCCGGACGGTTCCCCATCCGTGGCGGCCGTGTCCGCGGTCCGGTGACCGGGCGAAGGGCCTACTCTGGCCTGTCCGAGCCCAGCCTCTGCCGACTGCAGACCAGCGGAGGCCAGGTCTGCCGGTGGCCGACTCCCCCGGCCACTGGCCGCCGGCCATAGCGTACAGAGCATGCCGCCCACCGCCAGTCGACGCCCAGGGTCCTCTGCCGCCACCACCGGTCGACGCCCAGGGTCCTCCTCTGCTGCCGCCGCCGCCGATCGACGCCCAAGGTCCTCCTCTGCTGCCGCCGCCGCCGGTCGACGCCCAGGGTCCTCCTCTGCTGCCGCCGCCGCTGGTCGCCGACCAGGCTCCTCCTCTGCTGCCGCCGCCGCTGGTCGCCGTCCAGGGTCCTCTGCCGCCGCCGCCGGCCGCCGCTGAGGCACGCCCGCCGCCGGCCACCGCCCACGGGACGCCATGCCGCTGCCGGTGGTGTTGGTGGCCGCGGTGGAGGATGCCGTTCAGAAGTGAGTACAGCGCAGTTCCGGCGCGGGCTGCCGGCCGACCGGTCTGCAGTCCGTGGTGCCACCGCGGCATCGTTTCGATGGTGTTCGGTGGCCGGAGCGGGCCTCGCCACTGCGGGTAGTGGTCCCGGTACCGGCGGAGCTCGGCTGAGGGTATGATGATGATTAGGGCTTTAGGGCGCCGCAGCTCGACTGAACGGAAACATTGGCAGACGTTACACGAAGTAACCATGCCAAGGATGGCCGTGGTGCCTGTGACATACGTTACATGAAGGTCTCTCTGGCAGCCTGTAACCATGCCGAGGATGGCCGTGGTGCCTGTGACATACGTTACATGAAGGTCTCTCTGGCAGCCTGTAACCATGCCAAGGATGGCCGTGGTGCCTGTTGGCTGAGCAGGCATGCAATGATCGGTGTTTTCATATTTCAATTTGGCCAAGAGTGAGATAGCCTTTATTCGTAGCCATATCGCAAACAAGCTGCATCAGCATGCTTGCTGACCGAATTCCGAGACTGAATGTGCGGCGCGCGCGATGACGCACACTTTCGCTCAACATCTCGGCCCATTGTGGCATAGCCTGCGATATGAAATTTTGGTCTATTTCGGACAATTAAATGGTGACAAACAAATTCATAACATTGCTGCAGCGCAACGCAAAGTGGCCTGAATATTGATATTCTCATCGGCGACATCCTCTTGATGCCTATTAGGTAATAGGTACCATTTGTCGGAAGAATATGGTGGGGGCGAAGGTAACTATATCAACTTTGCTTTCTGCTTTGCGCCTGTCATAAAAAAAATGTGTTTGATCTATCCATCACACTTCCAGACAAACTGTATTGGTATGCTGAACAATATAAATATGGGCAGATCTAGGGGGCAAGGGGCCATGCCCCCCCCCCCCAACCGCGCCTGAAATCGGCACAAAATTGACACATTTCCTGATATCAAAGAAAAACTAAGCAACTTTTGCTAAGGAAAGTTTGTTTTAAATCAGCTATTAACATGCATAAGCAAGCGAAATCCGATGAGTTTTCAGAAATGTGTGAGACTTTGGGGGATTCTCCCCCAAACCACCCGCCTTTGCAATTAAAAAAGTGTTATAATAGAGTTGCACATGTGCTACATACTGCAAGATAAGTAAACATAAACAGTTCACTATACTATTAAAATAAGAATTGCTCACGCCAACTAGTATTTATGATTACGGCTTATTACAGGTAAGCAATTTAAGACGTAAAAAATGTATTACCTCTGTAGTTATTCAGCTGACCAGCAGAGGTGGCTGCCCAGCAGAAGAGGACCAGAAGAGCGGCCACAGCCGATGAACCCCTCTCCATGGTGGCCGCTCTCTCGCGCGTGTGTGTGTCCGGCGTCGCCCGCTGACCGCCAGCTATGCCGCCGGACCACCCGTGCCCCCGGCGTTATAAGACCCGGCACTGGCCGGCACTGCCGCTTCAGCTATCGTCCCTGCTTCCTGCCGTCCCGTGACTCTCCTGACTCACTGCTGCCCAGCTGTCGGCAGCTGCTACTGCACGGCTGTCTGCGTCATCAGCGACCACACCGGACACTGCACGAGCCCACTGGCGGAACCAGGGAGGGGGCAATGGGACCATGCTCTAAAAACGCCTGCAATCGGCCGAAAATTGACATACTTCCTGATTTAAAAGAAACCTAAGTTAACGTTTACTGAGAAAAGCTCACTTAAAGGGACTGTCCCACCTATTTGAAAGTTGTCGAATCACATTTAATTGTATGTTTACATGTCAGGCGAGGTCAGCTGAACATATTCGTGATTTTTTTTCCCGAAAAAAAAAATTATCTTGGAAGATATTCATTTTTTAGTTTTAAGCGGCAAGTTGGGTTGGTGACGTCATATGATTATTTTTTAATCACGGAAATCCTTTGTGCTGCCAAATGTACGGCACAATTTTTTTTTTTGTCGACATCTATTGCGCAGTAAAAACGAGCCACCCGGTGTCTAGATTGGCTAGCACTACCAGCTGGAGTTGTTGCAGCAGTTGGCCGCCAGGGACCGCTAGTGAGCCAGGGTGTTATGACGTTGGAAGCAAATGATATGAAGCAAGATACCACTAAATATTGATTGATTGATTGATTTATAAATAAATTAATATTTAGCATTAAATATTTAACTGGTACCATTTGCTTGCGACATCAAAACACCCTGGCTCACTAGCGGTCCCTGGCGGCCAACTGCTGCATTAACTCCAGCTGATAGTGCTAGCCTCTAGATTGCGAACCACCCGGGAATCGAGAAATGAAAGACGAAAATATTTCAAGGCTAACCTTAAAACAAGTCGACTATCATTACCAATTGGGTAAAGAGAGACGACGCTGTCGGTTTAGAGGCCCTATTCAAATACACATCCACATGGCACTTATTTTTTACAGATGCCAAAATCAAACTCGAATATCGTTTTGATTAGATCATTGTGGTTGTTTTATCTGCTACCATACTTAATTTAAATGCCAAGCCATCAAAATGGCTATCTGAACTCAAATTTAATGTTAAGGTGGGATAGTCCCTTTAAGTCAGCTGGCAATTAACAAGGAAGCGAAATCCGATGACCTTTTAGAACTGTGTGAGACTTCTTGGGATCCCACCCCCACCAACTAACTTGTGTACTATGCAGAAGCAGCTGATCCGCTCTTGCACGAACACCATCTGCCTTTGGGGAATAAATTAATCCCGTCACCGAAATGACTAATCTGATCACCGAAATAACTGGACATATCACCGAAAATAAATGCAACCAAAAGATCTAAATCTACACCGAAGCGCAGCTTTCATCACCGAAACGCTGCTTTCATCGCCGATATTAGTTGGTCAAGCTATCTCCCGAAACATGTGTGTTAACGGATTAACGGGCGAACGGATCAGCCATCCACTAGTAATGCTTAAGTGATGTGATTGAGATGTTGAAACTCCTCATCTGAAGGAGAAAACTCAGTCCTCGCCTTCATGTTTCTCGCGACTAGCGTCTGTAGCGAACGACGACTGCGTCGAATGAGAAGAACGATAGCCAGGTCCGCCCCCATAAAACTTCCGACCGGCTGACAAGCAAATGTTCACGATCGCTATCGTGACTAACAACCTGCTCTGGGCACCAGTCCGGCCTGAGGGCTCAGGAAAACCAACCAGAATCTCTTTATGGCCTAACAGAGACGCCATTCTCGACAATTCTACGGCCGGAAAGGAGCGGATCACGTTGCCTTGTGCTGAATACGAGGGTATGCTTTCATTGATCAAATTGAACATGCTTTCACAGAGCCTGAACAGGACGTAATTTCCCTGCTTTCCAGGGATGCCGTCATTTTCGAAGGAATGGAATGTTTTGCGCTCGTCAGGCGGCCACAGTTCTGTCGGGAGGCGCGGAAGTCGGAACACGTCCATGATGGAAATTATCGTGTCAGAATCTGAGCTGATAAACTGCCTATTCCAACCATTACCAGGCCAATGAAAGGTCTGGAGGCAACCCCGACCATGGCCACTCTCCGCAGTTCCGATTGAGCGATCTCCGGTCGATCTCTGAACTGTCTGTGAACTGAACTCAACTGATCTCTGAACTGTCTCCATGGCCGGTTATCTGATATACGCTTAATGAGCGAGAAGCGAGCCGTCTGGACAGACAGACAGACGGGCAGGCAGGCAGGCAGGCAGGCAGGCAGGCAGGCAGGCAGGCAGACAGGCAGGCAGGCAGGCAGGCAGGCAGGCAGGCAGGCAGGCAGACAGGCAGACAGACAGACAGACAGACAGACAGACAGACAGACAGACAGACAGACAGACAGACAGACAGACAGACAGACAGACAGACAGACAGACAGACAGACAGACAGACAGACAGACAGACAGACAGACAGACAGACAGACAGACAGACAGACAGACAGACAGACAGACAGACAGACAGACAGACAGACAGACAGACAGACAGACAGACAGACAGACAGACAGACAGACAGACAGACAGACAGACAGACAGACAGACAGACAGACAGACAGACAGACAGACAGACAGACAGACAGACAGACAGACAGACAGACAGACAGACAGACAGACAGACAGACAGACAGACAGACAGACAGACAGACAGACAGACAGACAGACAGACAGACAGACAGACAGACAGACAGACAGACAGACAGACAGACAGACAGACAGACAGACAGACAGACAGACAGACAGACAGACAGACAGACAGACAGACAGACAGACAGACAGACAGACAGACAGACAGACAGACAGACAGACAGACAGACAGACAGACAGACAGACAGACAGACAGACAGACAGACAGACAGACAGACAGACAGACAGACAGACAGACAGACAGACAGACAGACAGACAGACAGACAGACAGACAGACAGACAGACAGACAGACAGACAGACAGACAGACAGACAGACAGACAGACAGACAGACAGACAGACAGACAGACAGACAGACAGACAGACAGACAGACAGACAGACAGACAGACAGACAGACAGACAGACAGACAGACAGACAGACAGACAGAACGGACGGACGGAAGGACGCACCTCCAATACAGGCGCCTATTTATCGTGCATCCAATAGAGGCCTAAATATGCCACGACGCATTCACGAATAACCATACTCCGTCCCACCGTCCCAGGCCAACATAGTCCCACAATAGTCCCCCTGTCATTACATGACGTCACTAGCATTTTCCACATCATCTGACACTATTAAGTCCCATTACAGCCTCCTTGCCTTTCGTCATTCATCACAAACACCAATAGTATCCGCCGCTAATACGATTAATGCGGTGTTACCACCTCTGTGAGACTGGCGTGTGCGACGGGCGATGTACCGGCCACCGACGCTGTCCGGGCGGTGCGACCGGCGCTCAAACCTAAACACAAAAATAATTTTGCGGAGGACAAATCTTTGTGATATATCGGGGCAGAGTGTGCACTAGAAATCCACTTCGAATTATCTGAAGTCTTCTCTGATCTCTCAAAAGTGACAGGTCGAGCTAAAGCGAACATCTTAAAATAGCATACCTATTAAATAAAAAGTTGACCGGAATACATTCTGTGGTAAGTGACTTCAAAGTTCGATGGTTAAATGTCACGCCTCCACACCAGCCGGTCGGCTGTACAATTTGCAATGCTAATGTAATTTGCAGGTCACGGCTTTACGTTCGGTATGGGGCTGCATTTGTGAGAACAATGTCCCAGTGGGTACCATCGTTATTTGCAGCCTATATGTTCCAGCTACGTAGGTACAGGGGACGTATTCGGAACGGACGAAGTGTAACGCCCATTTTCCACACGTGTGTGAGTGAACACGAACTCCGTACATGTCCTGCCATGCGACGACGTGAGGTTAATGTTCAACTTGTATGTTAGTAAAATTGGGAAAGGTGTCCCGCTGTCGTATTTAAGGTGTTCTACATTACTGCAATAATACGAAGATTTCTTTAATATTTTTGTTAACCCGCGAGTTACTGGGGTATATTCCATAACGCGACTTACTGGGGGGGGGGCTATTCCCCCCCCCCCCCCCCCCTCGGATCTCCGGAACTACTGGACAGATTGTAACAATTTAAACGTCATTCGATAGACCTGGAAAATGTATTGAAGGAAACATAATATTGTTGACCTCGGGGTTACCGATGACGTCACAGGTCAGGTCAAGTACAAAATGTTTGACCGTGTCAAAAGGTCTCGATGGATGGAATTGTCGCGCAATATTGCGATAGTAAACGCATAAGCAGTCGATACATCGGTATGATTCGTGTGTCTGACACTTCTAAGTACCATTCTAAGCTGTTTATGACCTTGGGTCAGGTCAAGGTCTCACGAGGTCAAACTGCGGATTACGGTCATTAGGCGTTGTAACACATGTGTATGGGTTTGTTTTTCGTCTAGAACGCGAAAAATGATATTAGAACATTGTTTGTTCTATATAAATAGAAGTAAAAAGCACACACGGAAATGCATTTTTTATGCATAGTAATGCTGTGAGAGGTGGTCGATTTTTGTCATTTAAAGGTAATAAGTCCATCATTTTTGAAGATATCGACTTCAAATTTGGTACACATATTCACCGAATACGTCTCGATCACATATATTCCGGTTTTTGGATAATTCTGATTTTTTGTTTGAAAATTTGGTTAAAAAAATCTTTGGATTTCTCAAATTTTTGAATAAAAAACAAAAAAAAACGAGATAGAAGTTCATATCCCGATCTATTGTCAGTAATTTGATGTAAGACAATTGCATTTATCTCAAACATTTTACCTTTGACAGCGGTTTCCGAAAACCATTATTTTTCAACAAAAACCGAAGAACATGACGTCACTCTTACGTCATTCTCGGTTGAGATATCACAACCTCATTTTTTCCTTTGGCCAACATGTGTAGAATTGATGTGAGATAAGGTACTGCAAGTGTCGTCACGATATTAGTGTTGGTTTAAGAGTTATTGCAAAATAATGGGAGGAGGGCAAAAAATATCCCCCCCTCCCCCCCAGTAAGTCGCGGGTTAAAGGAAATAGTTCACCTTCAACATGGGATTTGAACTGAAATAGCAGTTTTGTAGCCCGTGTTGAGAAATCCTTATCTGCAACTTTTCTTGGCTGAAAAGACTCTCCAGCCAAAGATATTTGACTTTTTGGCGAAGGAATGCGGCGCATATATGATATACCGTACCGTCTGAGTGCCAGCACTGGTCTGAGCATGCGCAGACCAATAACGCACACCATAACATTAATAATGTACGACCTTCTGTCCTGAATTGGCGCGATGTAGGACCATTTTTGAAAAGAAAAAAAGAAACTGTATTAAAAAATATAATAAAATCGTGTTCTGAAAATTTTCCGAAGGTGAACTATTTCCTTTAATGCAATGCTGGACGAGAAAGGCGGCGGTTTAAGATGAAATTCCCAAGTGTGCAAAGCAATATTCATAGCCGATTTAATCAGTGATCAAAATGCAGAACAACTAAAAGTCATCAGAATTAATCATTTACATTGAACTAGTTAACCAAGCACCAATCAAAATCAAAATAAAATTATATAAGACAGCAGCAGAAGACAGCAGAAGAAGACAGCAGAAGACAGCAGCCATTGCACCGGGTGTGGACAGTCTAGTCCGGCTGGCTTTCTGCGAAAGCTTAATTTATAAATAGGTATGTGTACATTAGATTGAATCGCAAAATGACAGCATGCAGTCATCCCGTCAGGCTGTGCAAGGTTCTGTCGGAACAAGCACCTTCGTTGTCGCACTTATCTCGGCGAGATTGAGCACATTGGAACATCTGAACTGGCCTTGATCGGCCGCTGGAGAGAAAGTTGCGTCTCCCTGCATTGGTGTTACTTCGTAGATATATGTGGTGAAGAGATATCATACGGGTCCTCGGTACAGAGATAAAAATTAAACGTGGCTGATGTGTGATTTTTGTTTGCAGCCGTGACAGTTACTTCATAACTAACAGGCAAGGCAAAATGATCTTGGGGAAAAGAAGTTGATAGAGTCTTGCAAATACTCATCTTGATTTTTCAGCACCGTGAAATGCAGATTATTGTGACGATATGCCGCTGGTTAACGCTGGTTATATGACGATATGCCGCTGGGCAGATCAGTATTCATGCCGTGCGGTGTCCCCAAGGCGATTCTCTCGGCCCGCTGTACGGCGGTTCCAATATCGCGGGGTGTCGGCCGGCACGGACCGCGAGGGGAGGGGCTGTGAGGGGCGACACGGGCCACGGAAGAGGGGGGGGTGGGGGCGGTACAGGGGCGCCGCCACGGCGTGGCGTCGGTGACTGATGAGTTTAATCAGAGCTGACCAGCGATAGAGTCGCTATGTAAGAATACGGTCCAGCGCCGCCACGCGCACCGCTGTGGCAGTTAATTCACTGGATTTGGCTGTCGGCTGGGAGGCAGACATGTTATGAGATTGCTTAGAAGTGGCGAAGGTTTTCTATATCAGATTCAAATGCTCTAAGTCGGTGGTTCTCATCGTCAAGGGTGTGGTTGCCCCTTTTGAAGACCATAATCACTAATTAAAGGGATTGTACGGTTTTCCGTCCTGAATGGAAATGTACTCTTTTGCAGTTACAGATACAGTGACAGAAACAGATACAGATACAGATACAGATATATGCATTAGGACCCTCCATAGTATGGATTGTATGGTATATGGTATCCACGTCATTACACAAATGAAGTGCACCAAGATAAAAGTACAAAATACAGCATCAGATGATGATAAATATACAGATGATAAAACACAGCGGCAAAAGAGTGGCAACACATACCGACCCCGGCCGCTGACATCGATCGCAACCATATCCCGGTATATAGATGCAGCATGCAGATGGGCTATCGCCTAGCCTCTGGTGTTAGGGCGTTCCAGGCACTCGCGGCTCTATACATGAAGCTGCGCTTTGCGAATTCCGTCCGCACGCGGGGCAGCTCGAGCTGGCCGCTTTTACTGGCGCGCGTGTGGCGGGCGGACACGTCGGCACGCCTTACCACCCGACCGCGTAGCGGTTCTGAGGCGCTGGGGGCAGTGATGAGGTAGCGCACAGCGGCAATGTCACGTTCGTTGATCATGTCATCAACATTAGGCCACCCGAGCTCCCGTAATGACGGGGTGACATGATCGCGCCGGCCGAGGCCAGCCACAATGCGGACACCGAAGTTGATCGCCTTTTGCACGCGCTGCCTCTGTGCCGCGGTACAGATTCCCCACACCGTTATGCAATAACGGATGTGAGGGAAGACGAGAGCCTCGATCAGCAGACATCTGACGCATTTTGGCAGCTTATGACGGATTTGCGCGAGACCTACCAGAACACAATAGCAACGCTGAACGACCGACGAGACGTGGCGGTTCCATGACAGGTGTGGGTCGATGACAACACC
Organism: Chirona hameri; assembly: GCA_036785665.1. Taxonomy (NCBI): domain Eukaryota; kingdom Metazoa; phylum Arthropoda; class Thecostraca; order Balanomorpha; family Balanidae; genus Chirona; species Chirona hameri. The sequence goes on from JAXIVJ010009831.1 coordinate 38,171, forward strand.
CAGCACCTTGACGCTTTGTGAGGGAGAAATTTCGTCGTTGCCGAAATACACAGAGAAGTCGGCAGTGACGTTTTGACGGTGAGATCTGAGGATGATCATCTCCGTTTTAGCCGGATTGATTTTTAGACGGTTCTGTGTGAACCACTTCATAGCTATAAGGAGAGAGCTCTTAATACGAGTTTTTAGGGCCTGAAAGTTTGATGGAAAGTCAGCATCAAGGAACTGAGTGTGGTTAGCGTACATCACGATCCTTCCGTGTGAGAGGTGCTGTGGCGATCGTTGGTGAAAATGAGGAAGAGCACAGGTCCTAAGATGGATCCCTGGACCACCCCGTGAGTTACGTCCAGTGCGCTTCACCCCGCACGATCCACCCCACACGGTCTGGGTACGCCCCCGCAGCCAGGCCGAGAACCACTCGGGTTGGACACCATACCATTCCAACTTGTCCAGGAGACGGCCGTGCTCGACGCTGTCAAAGGCCTTATACGTGTCAGCTGTGACGAGTGATGTCATCATGCGTCTGACGATGTTGTCTGTTGCGAAAATGACAGCGTCGAGCAGGGCCGCCTCCGTGGACAGGCCCGGCCTGCAATCGTACCGCTGCGGGCATAGTACTTGGTGGGATGTGAGGTACGACATAAGCTGGGTATAAGCACACGCTCGCATAGTTTCGCCACGACAGGGAGGACAGTTGTGAGCTTTAAACACGTTTAAAGGGAATAGTTCACCTTTAACATGGGGTTTTGAAATGAGATAGCAGATTTGTAGAGCAGATCGAAACACGGGTTGTGGTGAAAGAATTACCTCGCTACGCTAAGTAATTTCGACACAGCACTAGTGGGCCCCTTTTAGAAGACGCTGTTTCGTGCCCCGATCGGGGCACGAAACTTGTTTCGGGTCCTCACAACGGTTGTTTACGTTACAAGCAGCCTGCGTATATATGCCTAAAGTCAGTCGTTGTTGTGTGCAATAGTTTCCATATCCAAGCTACCATATGCATGACGTCATAATTGTCATGAAGTCTTGTAGAGAAACATGCCAATTTTTAACGGATATCCATCTATCGTCCAAACAAATGCCATATTCGTTACTTTCAGCTCGAAATACCCCGTATAGCCAAATTTCAAGACAACTTTCAGGGTAACCTATTCCATCTAAGACATATACAGAAGAGAAGAGAGACCTCAATGATCATTTAGTCAGTTAGAGAGAAGAGAGACCTCAATGCTCATTTAGTCCATTAGCTCAGCAATTATCAGCGTTAAAACTTTGGCGTTTTTCAAGACTTATTACCGAGCGGGCGCGAAGCGCCCGTGAGGTTTCTCGTCAACTTACTAGACAAATTTACATTTGACCCGGCCCGACCCACAGTCGGGCCGGACCCACAGTCGTATTGTATTGTATTGTATTAAACAATTAAAACACTCTCCATTTTAAAATGGCTATTCTGAGTGTCGGATCAGGGTTAAGAAGAGAGACATGTTAAAAGACACTCGGTATACAACACACAATAAAATCAGATGAATATAAAAGTGCACACGGGCTATAGAAAATAAAACACACACGCGCACACACACACGCAGTCACACACTCATTTTCCTCGCTTCACACAACTAATGTTCGGACACTGCACGCTTAAAAGCCCCCAGTGATAAATCGCGAATCTCCAGCGGGAGGCGGTTGTATACCTGCGCCGTACAAAAAAGAAGGCGCCGCCTGCCTGCTTCGGTTCTCGCGCGCGGGAGAGATCTGCGTCCTGCCGGGTGGTTCGAGAGCGAAGAGCAGAGTTGACTTGAAGCTGAGAGGAAAGAGCCACCGGCTCCCCGGTGCAGCGAATTTTGTGCAGAAAATGTAATGAGTGAAGTTCGTACAACTGGCGGGCGGTAGGCCAGCCCAGTTCGTCTCTCACGTCCGATATGTGGTCGAATTTGCGTCGGCCAGAGACAACGCGCAGCGCAAAATGGAGGATCTTTTGGAGGCGCTGTATATTTGTATCTGACCCGTTTCCAAAGACAGCAAGACAGTATCGGACGTGCGAGAGGACCAAGGCATTGACCAGAGTAGGCAGAAGGTCGGGCGGGATCTGATGACGCACGTGGGACAGGCCGATGAGGATACCGTTGCATTTTTTGACGAGAGCAGACACTTGAGAGTCACAGGTGAGGTGCTTGTCGAACACCACGCCAAGGTTCCTCACCGTAGGGCCCTCACGGATCGTATCCTCGCGAAATCGAATGGAGATCGGGACTAAGCCACGACATTTCTGACCGGAGCCAAATACGATAAGTTCAGTTTTGCCGGTGTTGACCTTCAAACCGTGGTAGTGGAACCTGGCATCCAAAGAGTTTAAAACTTGTTCCATGGTAGCAATAAGCTGAGGGGGGAGTCTTTTTTGCCAGAGAGTAGAATTTGGGTATCGTCAGCGTACTGCACCACGTGCGCCTCAGGGGCAAAGAGGGGGAGGTCGTTGGCGAAAATCTGAAAAAGGAGCGGGCCAAGTGAGGAACCTTGGAAAACACCCATAGGATTGGGGAGAGGACTGGAAAGGAGTCGGTTTCCCCGCCCACCAGTTGTACAAACAGATTGAGTATGGCCACGGAGGTAAGAGGAAAACCAGATCGGATCGATACAATAGGCTTGAAGTTTGGAAAGAAGCTTTGAGTGGTCGATGACGTCAAAGCATTTGGAAAGGTCGAGAAGACAGAGAAGCGTGAGTTCCTGGCGGTCGGTAGCAGAAAGGGTGTGGTCGGATACGGTAACTAGCGCAGTTTCTGTGGATAGGCTGGAGCGGAAACCGTGCTGGGAAGAGGAGAAAAGATGATTTTCAGACATATAGGAGTATAGCTGCTGCTGAGCAACTTTCTCCACAAGCTTGGGGAAGGCAGGGACGATGGAGATGGGATGAAAGTTGGATGCTTAGGAAAGGCTGCCAGATTTGTGGATAGGGTGCACGGTGGAGTACTTCCAGGACGCGGCAAATTCACAGGTTATGAGGCAGGTGTTGACAAGATAGAGAAGGACGTGACCAATGGCATCAAAACACAGCCTGATAATCCCGATGCTAACACCGTCAGTCAGTGGCAGAAGAGTTTTTTCATAGAAAAGAGAACAGACCGGAGAGACTGAAGTGAGATTGGTTTCAGTGAGAAGGCACAGGCACCCACCCTGGGTAGCCTGCAAGGAAGACGAAGGGGCTCCCCCTGGCTCGGACCTCACCTGCGACTCGAGGACCTACCCCCACAAAGTACTCGTTAAGCTCGTTGGGGGTGGCCTCAGGCGCAACTCGCTGAGTGAACCTCTTGCCCTCGATCACCTGACGCACGTTGCGAAAGATGGAGACCAGACCCTGCCTCCTCACCCGGCTGGAAATGTCGTTTCTGACATCTCGTCTGATGCCCGATTTCACTTGTTTATCCAAGGTGAGGAAGGCAGGAGTCCGGCCCTCCCGGGCAAGAAGTCCACGGCCGGGTCAGCTTCCGAAAAGCGTCAATACAGACGCTTTTCGGAAGCTAATAACTGTGCAACCACTGCTCCGATTGAGATTGGGTTTTCACCATTGGATAGGACCATCAAATCAATTTTGATTTTATTATGGTGCGTTCTGATAAGAGTGGTACCACAGCGCGTGGCATCCGCAGACGTCGAAATGAACAAAAATTATTATTGATCAAAAATGGCTTGATTTAACTAAGCATTCGTTTGTTATACGCTGAAGCATGCAGCGCTCAGGACGTACTCCCTTTTGGCGGATTCGAGAAAGGAAATCATGTACAATTTAATACAACTTAATTTTTATGTTGGCATGCATGGAGGCCTGGCAATTTTTATGGAGGACTAAAAGGACTAAATGGACTATGTGTTACTACCACGTGTCCTCCCGTACTGTTTCATATTCCAAACCTGTTTTAGCTTTACCGGTACGCACCCGCTCGATCATCGCCCAAAAAGGCGTTTTACTGGTCAGATAACGAGTACTTGATCGGCATTTCTGTCCACCACTTTTATCTTAGAATCTGCATCAAATCAATTTTAGAGTTTTAAATTATCTGCAAGTCCTACACTGGATCACAAAATGATTATGGAATTCAAAACTTACGGGACTCTAATTATAACCGAGCGGGTGCGATGCGCCCGTGTGGTTTCTCGTCAACTTACTAGACAAATTTACATTTGACCCGGCCCGAACCGGCCTGAACCGGCCATACAGACGCTTTTCGGAAGCTAATAACTTTGCAACCACTGCTCCGATTGAGATCAGGTTTTCACCATTGCATAGGACCATCAAATCAATTTTGATTTGGGTATGTTGCGTTCTGATAGGTGTAGTACCACATCACGTGGCACGCACACGCAAACGTTGACATAAACACATCTTTTTGTTTTTTAATGACATTAATATAAGCACTCGTTTGTATACGCTGAAGCATGCAGCGCTCAGGACGTACTCCTTTGTGGCGGATTCGAGAAAGGAGATCATGAACAATTTAATACAACTTAATTTGTATGTAGTTTGTCCCAGGGAAGCAACAGATGCCGCTGCCCGCTCGGCTACGGCCGATTAAGGCGTTGTACTGGTTACTACACACTGTTCGTTCAGGTTTTGTGGTTTTCTTATCTCTGGCCGGAAGCGTTGAGAATTAAGCGGGAGTTTTGGGGAGAAATTTTGAAAATTCAAGAAAAATATTGATTTTGGGGGGAAAAACTAGGTAACTGCTGCTATCGTTCGAACAAAACGAGTTTATTTTTCCAAATACTGCTTATTTTACCGGAAATATGCCAAAAGTGAGGTGTTTTAATTAGCATAAAAGAGATGACTGGCTCTGCCTCAGCCGGTGCTGCAGAAAGTACGCGGTGACATCACCGCGCACTTTGAAATGTCATTACGTGCAGAAGAGTCATTTCCAGAAAAATGCGGCTACCGTGGGACTTCTACCACCTTTATTACCGAGCGGGCGCGAAGCGCCCGTGAGGTTTCTCGTCAACTTACTAGACAAATTTACATTTGACCCGGCCCGAACCGGCCCGACACGGCCCGACCAGGCCCGAACCGGCCCGACACGGCCGTACAGACGCTTTTCGGAGGCTAATAACTTTGCAACCGCTGCTCCGATTGAGATCGGGTTTTCACCATTGCATAGGACCATCAAATCAATTTTGTTTTTGGTATAGTGCGTTCTGATAGGGGTGGTACCAAAGCGCGTGGCACACGCAAACGTCGAAATGAACAAAAATCACTCTTGATCAAAATGTCATGATTAATCTACACATTCGTTTTGTATACGCTGAAGCATGCAGCGCTCAGGCACTGGCGGATCCAGGGGGGCCAATCCGGCCATGCCCCCCTCCCCCAAAAGCCTGGAAGGGGGGGCCAACATGTCTTTTGCCCCCCCCCCCCCCCCAAAAAAAAATGTATATAAATAACTGTAATATGAGCCTCAACGCATATAAAAAACAATAAAATTCCGTGTTCTGTGAAATTTTAAGAAGAAAAAAAATGAACACGTTCATAAATAATGATTTCGTCGTCGACGAAGGAATAACTAGACCCACGACCAAGGGCGGATCCAGGGGGGGGGGGCGAACGGGGCCATGCCCCCCCCCCCCCCCCAAGCCTGTTTAAGGGGGGGCCAAACTATGTTTTGCCCCCCCCCCCCCCCCCCCAAGACGTGAAATCTAATGCATGCTATATTTGCGTTTTTAGAACGGTACTGGGCATCCCAAAATTGCAGCAGTCAAAATCAAGCTAGCCTCAGTCAAAAACTGAAAAATTTCGCGCCGCTTCGCGGCATGACACAAGTTTCGCAATTGCATATACAAATTTGGAAAATGAATTCCATTAAGTGTCTTGCAGAGGCTCTCCTTGGCGATAATTGCTGGCCCCAGGGCCAGCTCTCTTCATAAAATATTATCTTTAAAGGGGCTACATGTTTAGCTTGTCTGCCGAGTTCCGAAAAAGCGACGCGAACGCAAAGACGCGGACTTCGGCAACCGGAAGCTGTTCCAGCGGTGCCCAACTTGTTGGCCCGAAGAGCTAATAGTGGGGACCAGGCCAGGACTATCTCCCCAAGCCATCTCCCCCAGGCTCCTCCAGATCCACAGGGACCATTTATGCGCGGAAATGTCGGTCTGCCTCTTGCTACTTTGAAACCATTTGCACCGTTACCAGTTGTTTGTTACAGTTCGGTACATAGGTATGTATACAGACTACAGTTATTATTATCATATGTACTATTGAGCGGCGACTGCCACCGGCCATCGTGATTTACTATCCGAGGCGTTCTGATAGGGGTGGTACCAAAGCGGGTGGCACACGCAAACGTCGAAATGAACAAAAATCACTCTTGAGCAAAATGTCATGATTAATATACACATTCGTTTTGTATACGCTGAAGCATGCAGCGCTCAGGCACTGGCGGATCCAGGGGGGGCCAATGAAATATATGAAAAGTATATGAAAAACTACCTTCATTTCAACATTTTGCATCATACCGAGATGTGCAACCAGGAAAAGGGGTTACCTGAGGCTTGGCTCCACTCACGGTCTGGTTCCAATATTAAAAATGCGTTTTCCACGACGTAAAATTAAAATGTTCACGCAGCTTCGCGGCGTCACATCAGTGGCCATCGTCATAACGAAGCCATCGTCATCGTATTCGGTTCGTCCTAACGCTGCATTGAATGAATAACATTTTTAGCTTATTATCCTCTACAAGGCTAAGAAGCTAAAAATGCCTATGTTTCTGGGTTTTATCAGGCAAACCCGAGCAAAAAAAAATCGCGCCGCTTCGCGGCGCTAAATAACAAGTACCTACTATAACATGCAAATCCACATTAGAAATGTTGCAAAGGCTTAAATACACGCATAACAAATTGGGGTACATTTTTTTGTCGTCATTTCAGCCGACCCCCCCCCCCCCCCACTCAAAAATTATCGGCGACGCCCCTGGGTACAGCTGACAATTGACATAGTTTTTATCAGTGTAAGGCAATGTCGGAACAATACAAACTGCAAGCTGATATCTTTCCTTTTTCGATATCCCAAAAGGTCGAAAACCTAAAAAAAAATGGGGAAAAAATCGAAATCGTGTGGTTGCAAAATAAAGTGGCCCAAATCCGGGAAGAAATTCGAAATTGGGGGTAGGTAAGGTCCGCTAAAAAAAAACGGTTTGCCCCCCCCCCCCCCAACGGCCGGCTGGATCCGCCCTTGCGCTCAGGACGTACTCCATTTTGGCGGATTCGAGAAAGGAGATCAGGAACAATTTAATAAAACTTAATTTTTATGTTGGCATGCATGGAGGCCTGACAATTTTTATGGAGACTAAAAGGACTATGTGTTACTACCACGTGTGCTCCCGTACTGTTTCATATTTCAAACCTGTTTTAGCTTTACCAGAGGGCGCCCGCTCGGTCATCGCCCAAAAAGGCTTTTACTGGTAAGTACGTTTTACTATGCAACTCAATTATTCTGGGAAAAGCTGAAAAAACTCAATGATTCTGGGAAAGGGAAAAGTAATCCCTTTAACCCCTCCCACATTGTGCAGACCACATATATCGGCTTCAATGTTCTACGCAGGGGTGGTCGCAGCTCTGGCCTTTGTGGGGGGGCAACTTGGCAAAAGGGCCCCGGTTGGTCTGAAAGGGCCCTCGGTCGGTACGAAGGGCCTTACCAGTAGCGTACCCAGGATGCACTCCAGGAGGGGGCAATTTTTGCTCAATGGGCATAAGGTACCCCCACCAACAAAAAAAACGCACCGGATTTTGCCCACTATAATTTTAGAGGGGCATATCTTTAACATTTTTTTGGTTAAAAAATATCAACAAATCATTCATTTTTTCGACCAAAGGGGCACGTACGGACCTTCAGGGGGGCAATTGCCTCGTTTGCCCCCCCCCCCCCCTCTTGGGTAAGCCTATGGGCCCTGCGCTGATTTTAAAGGGCATTTTTACACCTGAGGCTTGGTTTTTAAACTTTTGGGGGCTTTTAAACCCTATGACTTATGCCGGTCTGAAAGCGGCCTTCAGACGGTCTGGGAGGGTATTGTCAGACTTTGGGTATTCCAAGACAGATCGGTAGGGCCAAAATACACTGCATTTCAGGTTTGATGAAAATCCGTTGTCATGGATTACACACAACAGGGACGTAGAAACGTCACCAAAAGTGTGTGTGGGGGAGGTGGGTATGGAGAGAAACCAAATAGGCGCTATGCCACTATGCAAAATTTCTTTGCAGATTCTGGCTCTTCTAGTCTTGGCGAACCCTTTGACATACAAAATCAACTACCAAAATAAAATATTTTAGATAAGAAATGGCCGAATTTGGCGGCGACAGGGCCTTTTGCTGGTTTGAGAGGGTATTTTTCAGGCAGCCCACTCTGAACTCCATTGGGCCCATCTGACCTCCATAGGTCCCACTCCAACCTCCCGCCCACTCTAACCTCCACAGTTCCACCTCTGGCTTCCAGAGGGCCCAATGTGGCCTCCAGGGAGCCCACACTGACCTCAGTAGGCCCACTCCTGCCTCTAGAGGGCCCACTCTGACATCCATAGGACCAATCTGGCCTCCATAGGCCCCGCTGTAACCTCCAGAGGACCTGCTCTGGCCTCCGGAGGGCCCACTCTGGCTCCTGAGGGCCCTTCTGGATACTAATGGACCTCATCTCTACCTCCACAGTTCCACCTCTGGCTTCCAGAGGGCCCAATGTGGCCTCCAGGGAGCTCACACTGACCTCAGTAAGACATAAAAGAAAAGTGCAACAAAGAGCCTCTTGGGCCCATCCGAGGTTGCACCCCCCCCCCCCCTCTACCAGTCTCGCCCCTTCAAATCACCTTACTCTACCTGCATAAAAGAAGGCTAATCCCACGAGTATTTATGAACTAATCCCTTCTCTGTAAAGTATTTATCTAATCTAATTTTGAAGGAAGCAAGTGTCACTGCATCAGCGACATCCCTGGTAGCATATTCCAATGTCCTACAACCCTTCTACTGAAAAATGACTGTCGTAGCCTAGTCCTACTTTGTTTCATAATGAGTTTATGCTGATGACCTCTACCTCGATTTTCCCTATTGAACTCAAACATACCCTTTAAATATCCAGAATGCTGACTATTTACAAATTTGAAGACTTCAATTAGATCTCCTCTTAGCCTTCTATATCTAAGTGAAAACATACCCAATTTCTTTAATCTATCTTCATAAGGTAAACTACCAAGACAATTAACCATTTTTGTTGCCCTTTTTTGAACTCTTTCTAACAACCAGCAATCTTTCTCATATGTTGGAGACCAGGCTTGTACACAATACTCCAAATGTGGTCTAACGTATGCACAATACAGTTTTGTTATTACCTTTTCACTCTTGTAGGAAACATTTCTGTTAATGGCCCCTAGCAAGTGCCTTTTTCCTAGCTTCTACAACCTGGTCTGACGCTGATAGTCTATTGTTTACCACGACACCTAAATCTCTTTCCTTTTCAATCTGCTCCATTTTCTGCCCACCCATTTCATACCTATGTTTACTGCTAACCCGTCCAGCGTGCATAATCTTACATTTACTCAAATTGAATTTCATCTGCCAGACCACTCAACTAGCTTGTCCAGATCTGATTGAAAAACATCCTGATCATGTTTTCCTCTAATAATCCTGACAACTTTTAGATCGTCTGCAAATTTCAAGACTTTGCTGTCTATACTGTTCTCAATTGCATTCACAAATATTATAAAAAGCAATGGGCCCAGGACTGAGCCCTGTGGAACCCCACTGAGAACCTCCTTCCATTGTGATTGGCACCCATTCAATATAACCCTTTGCTGGCGTCCTGAAAGCCACGTTTCTATCCAATCCAGAATCTTGCCCCTGATCCCATGAATTTTAAGTTGCAACCCCAGTCTTGTATGGGGGACTTTGTCAAATGCTTTACTGAAATCAAGAAAAGCTACTGAAATCAAGAAGAGCTGACTGTTTACCCTGATCAAAGCTATCTGTTGCAACATCCAAAAACTCCAGAAGATTAGTTAAACAAGAACGGCCCTTCCTAAAGCCATGCTGTGTATCCTTGATGAGTTCATTTTGCTCCAAGAATTCAACAATCTTATCTTTGATGATTGATTCAAGCACCTTGCAGACTAATGAGGTCAGACTAACCGGTCTATAGTTTTCCTCTTTACTTCTATCTCCCTTTTTATGAATAGGAACAACATTTGCTCTTTTCCAATCAAGTGGAATTTTACTATCTGCGAGTGATTTATAAAATATTATGGCTAATGGAACCGACAACTCCCTTTCAGATTCTCTTAAAAGTCTAGCATGGATTTCATCAGGTCCTTCTGCCTTGTTAGGCCTTACTTTCTTTAGATATTCTAGAACAAGTTCACTACTTATGCCACCTAGCTCTCCTATAGTCTCCTCTGTCTCTGGCTCAGGCTGAAGTGCTGCAATACTACTGTGGTCCTCGATAGTAAAGACAGATTGAAACTGATCATTAAGCACTTCAACCATTTCACTGTCCTTGCTAACTAACACATCATCTACCTTAAATGGACCTATATTTTTGAAACTGTACTGAACTTATAAAAACTGAAGAACTTCTTACTATCTGCATTACAATGTCTAGCTAAATCAAGTTCCTTTGCCCTTTTAGCTGCTCTGACCTTTTTCTTAACTGAATTTCTTGCATTCTGGTAGGCCTTCTGATTTATATCTAGTGAAGATCCCTTCAAAATGCCAAATGCACTTCTTTTAGCTTGTATAGCACTCCTTACTTCTGGGGTAAGCCAAACTGGTTTGCCCTTGGTTCTGTTACGTTTGTGCCTGAGGGGTATATGCCGATTCTGAATTTGGCTTAATCTAGCTTTGAAAACATTCCAGGCCTCACATGCATCTAAACCTGCCAACTCAACGTTCCATTTTATCTGTGCGAGGTCATTTCTAATACCATCAAAATCAGCCCGGCTGAAGTTTGGAACCATAATAAGGTTTTCTTTGGGCCTCATTTCTGATGAGATATTGAATTTAACCATATTGTGATCACTGGTTCCTAGACCTTCACAAATACTTATGTCACTAACTAGATCACTGTTGTCTGAGAATACAAGGTCTAGAATGGAGCAATGTCTGGTTGGCTCTGTTACAAACTGATGCATGAAAAGCTCCTCTTCAAAGATTTGCCTATACAACCTACACTCATTTGTTTCCTCTGCTATACTTTCGTATCCTCTTAAGTTAAAATCTCCCATAATAAGACACTGAGCCCGAAAGTTCCTACGTATTTCCTCACAAATATCTTGGTCTGTTTCAGCTTGGGAGTTCCTTGGAAGATTCCCTGGTCTGTAAAATGCACCTATCCTCAACCTTCCTCTGTTTCC